>JAOWAR010068886.1:0-20065 GCA_028571005.1 Clathrina lutea
ACTCTTGTGCAGGTGTTTTCTGAAAATGTGTAAGCGAAAGGTCCTTAATGAAATTTATACACCTACACACGTGGTGGGAACAATTAGAGGACACAAGAGAGAGAGAGAGAGAAAGAGCGGAGAGGGAGGGAGAGAGACTTAGAGACCGAACACAAACTGACCTCTGCAGCTGAAGCGGCTCCGGCCCGAGCAGCGTTTTGATGCTGAGACTCAAGCTCTGTTTTCAACTAAGAAGAGACAGCACAAGCCTCAGTCTTTGTAGGCATTTTTTCATTTAATTGACAAAATCCAAAACTGCCATGTGTACTAGCAGTAAGCTCGGACACTTCCAATTCTGAAGAGAAGGCCAGCTTGCAATTTGACAGTGTTGGTGGGATCAAGCTCTGAAATTGCCTTTGGCAACCGGTCATAAATTCTGGGCCACTTCAGAAAAAAGTTCTGCGAGCAAATTACTGATGATGTCCTGAGAGGGACTTGGCGAACAGGTTAGGTTTTCTTACCAGATACTTTCTTAAGCCTCATTAGAAATAATTAAATTCACCGAGAAAAAGAGTTGAAGCGGAGATGAGCGAAAAAGAGAAGTGGTTTTCGGCAATTAAACGGCAAAATTGTGTACACAAACTCCAGCCCAGAAGTTGGGGAAGATTGGTCTAAGGGTGTGCACTGCAGTTCCCGATGGAGATTAAATTTTCTCCTTACAACTATTCAACGACCCAAGCATGCTTAAGTATGAGAAGGACTAGAACAAAATAGACAACCACAAGCAGAAATGTGTGCCACCCGAGTGACCCTGCAACAGACTGACAGACATGCCCACAGACACGTATCAATTCCCATTTATCACAAAAAGATACAGGGATGTCCCAAAGAAAGTGCTCGATGGCGAGGCAGAACTAAATAAACAAAGTATACCGACAGAATAGGCCACCGAAGGTTACTCTGCTATTCAGAGTTTCACGATAACGTTCTGCCTGAAGATCTTTATTGTGAAACTCTGAATAGCAGAGCAATGTTTTGGCGGTCTATTTCATTTGCGTGTTTTGTCACTTACCATTTATGGAACCACCTACAGTCCCTATGGGCCTGACGGTGGTAAGAACAAAGAGATGTAATGCGCTTTCACTGACTTCCTAGCTCAGCTGTGCACATGAAATTCAGAAGACGTTAACAATATTTATCTAGAAACGTTAAATCACCAAGAATGTTGCCTGACCTTCTCAACTTTCACTCGCTCAATTTCATACTGCTCCTTGGCATGGGTTAGCTTCTTTGCTGAACGAAGAAACACGGCATTTAAAGACAGGTGAGAAAATATCAGGAATGTAACATAATTATTGCGTATCAACAACTGTGGAAGATAAGCCTTCCCATTCTGCTATGCGCTCCTCTTGTTGCTATGCGCTCCTCTTGCCTGAGTCCGTCCTACACTCCCTTGATGTCCATTTCCTTCTTTCCCTCATGGTGCAATTGTCCCCCTCCTCCACCCTCACCGAGAACACATCCTCCACCCCAACCCAACTTACCATTCTGTAACATCTCAACCCAAAGACTTGGGTGGGATCTTCATCCTATATACAACAGGTGAGGAACTTATGACTCTTTCCAATTTGGTCATGGTCATCATTCCTTCAGTCTAGCATTCTTCCGGCACCAGGCACGGTCATTCTCAAACATCAAGTGTTAGATGTGCCAAGTCATCGCCTCGCCCGGCTTTTCTAGTTTGGTCATCATTCCTTTCTAGCATTCTCCCAGCACCGGGTTTGGCCATTCTCAGACAGCAAGTGTCAAATCTGCCGAGTTATCGCCTTGTGATAGTGGGCATAAAAGTCCTCTGTTTCTCTGTTGAAATTCAGAACAGTTCAGTTCCAGTAGTGATCCCAGTTCAGCAGTCTTCACAATCTTACATGACTTGCACCGGGGCGATCTTTCCTCCCTCCTTGTTTTCTGAACATCCCCGCTACCGACCCACTTGAGTGCTCCCTACCCCTCATCCCCACTCATTCCTTCCTCTTTCCCCTCTCTTCTAGCCTGATACCTCCTCGCTCTCTTCCCCAGTCCTCTCTACTACCCGTGCAACATTTCTTGTGCCCATCCACACTCTCCCTCTCCTTCTTCTTTACCATCTCTCACGGTTCTTCAGCCAGTTGGTCTTACTTACACAGAGACTTATTGGCAGCCTCTTTGTCGGAGAGGTCACTTTGAAGCTCTCTCACTTTCAGCTGAAGGTTTTCAATGTTCGCCTGCATCTCATCAGCCTCTTCCTGGGACATGACTCCTGTTGGCTCCTCGTGCTGAATGATAACTTCCGGCTAACAAAAACCAATGTTGAAATGAGAGAGAAAGACTTTTTGCAAGGGGCCCAACCATCAATAAGGTTTGTGCTAACTGACACAGCATGCAATTTTAAAGGTCTACAAAAACACTGACAACCTGCTAAGAATATTGACATCTTATTGTTCAACCGACCAACTTACCTCCACTTCTTCCTCCATTTCCTTTTCAGCTACAAGTTTCTGAAGCTGCGCTTGCAACATTTGGATTACAGTCTCATTTTGCTGCACAGAATAAAAGTGCAAAACAAGCACATGTTTCAAACGTCCCATCTGTGCAACAAGCACAAGTTTCAAACGTGCCATCTGTGCAACAAGTACAATGTTTCAAACGTGCCTCTGTGCAACAAGCACATGTTTCAAACGTGCCATCTGTGCAACAAGCACATGTTTCAAAAATGCCATCTGTGCAACAAGCACATGTTTCAAATGTGCCATCTGTGCAACAAGCACATGTTTCAAATGTGCCATCTGTGCAACAAGCACATGTTTCAAACGTGCCATCTGTGCAACAAGCACATGTTTCAAACGTGCCATCTGTGCAACAAGTACAATGTAAACCAAAAAAAGTTTGGTTAAAATTGTATATCGGTAATTTTGGTACTAGCAAAAAAACCCCAAATCAAACCCTAACCTAAATTTAAAGTAAGGAGCCTCAAAACAGCCTGGGTGGACCCGAGTGCCTTTACTGAAAATGTGATCTGATGGAAACGTCAATTTTGTCTCATAACATACCCAACCGAAGAGTTCTTACTTTACGGTATTAGCCAAGTTTCTTGTTCATCACAGTGTGACAGAACTGAAACTCTCCATATTCAGGCACCTTTCACTACTCAACACTGAGAAGTGTCCGCAAATTAAAAATTTCCCTAACTCAGAATTGCAAGCCATTTCCTTCCTTGGTCTGACTGTGCTTCGAAATTCGGGGTCATCACCAAGCAGAATACGTGCCTGCTTGCCCACAACAACGTGCTTTGTATACATGTCATGATCACCAAGTTAAATTTACACATCCAAATCTCAGGAGTCGGGATAAGGGAAGTTCAAGTGTATTGTCAGCCAATTAAAAATTGAAGAAGAAACATTGTCACTCTAGCTCTGGACGTTCTTTGCAATTCTTTCCTTTAGGGTTGATTTGCTATGGAGTTGGTTTTCATGATACAACCTAAACATTTACGTACCTGAATTGTCTGCTTCAAGTTTGCAACTCTGAAGAAAACCACAACGAGGGAGGCATGGTGAGAGACAGAGCGTGAGAGAGAGAGAGAGAGAGAGAGACAGAAAGAGGGGAGAGAGATTGAGAGAAACAGAGTGACGTGAGAGGGAGAAAGTTGAGTGAGTTGAGAGAAGAGAGAGGAGGGAGAGAGAGAGAGAAAGACAGAGGAGGTTGAGAGAGAGGGTTAAGCTATGCTCTGAGAGCTTACACTTGCCAAAATGCATAAACTGACAGGAGAACTCCTGTTACCAGTGGCAACAATGCCAAAAGATCTTTTGATCAGGCCTTTTCAATAGCACTTGCTTAATGCGGTTTCCTTCACAACATGCAAATGAAGTATCCACGATCTGGTCAGCAATCACCTCCGGTAAATCTTAATGTCCAGACAATGTGTCATACGTCATGCAACTGCGTTATTCACAGTGTAAACATTTACACAGGTTTGTCTGTCACCTCGGTCATGGATATGCTATGCACACCACAGTATCCACAGCCTTAGGCTTACTGCATAGTTAGATCGCGTATCTTTCTGTCATGGCGACCTGTCTTCCCTTGAAGTATTTCGTCATAATAGGCCTGAAAAATGGGAAACGCAAATCGTGCTTCACTTTCATTGCAACATATACTCTCTTAATCATGCATGCCTCTGAACCCTGCTCAAAGGATCTGGACAACCAATGACAGCCGTATGCGCAGCTGTCTTGCCAGTAACGCAATAGAAACAAAACTAGACTCGGTAGTGAGGGAGTCACGCCACTTCCCACTGTCTCCAGCTTGCGAATAATGATATAGCAACACCAAGTAAGGCTCAAACAGAACACAGGAAAACTTGATTGCTACTAATTAGTGCTTTCACAGCCTGAATTTGGCGTAAGATGCCCCAATTAACATAGACACATGAATACGGGATCTCTTTACATCGATGTATGCACAAACGACATTGATTTCTATTGTGCTGACCATGGTCACTGGCCAGGCTCACCTTGTATTCTGCAGCAATACGAGCTACCGCGTCTGAAAGCTGGGTCCGAA
The DNA here is from genome assembly GCA_028571005.1 of Clathrina lutea. NCBI lineage: Eukaryota > Metazoa > Porifera > Calcarea > Clathrinida > Clathrinidae > Clathrina > Clathrina lutea. The sequence continues at coordinate 4,579 of JAOWAR010068886.1, forward strand.
AACTGCGCCTCAGCGTCTCCATGTGCTGAAGCACAACCAATATAATCAATTTTACACATTTCGATTCTGACCAGATAAACAATGACGGAAAGTGGATAGATACTGGCTCACCAGTCTTTGGTAAGAAGTGATTTTGAGATGTATCGGGAGCAATACCGGTTACTTTTTCAGTGAAAACAGTTAACAGAGATAACCGAAAGTACTGTCAATGTACATGAACTAAACTTTGCCATGTCAGTACCAATTTTTGCACTATCCTTTGGCAGCATTCTTTTGTGCAGAGTGCATTAGTTTTGCTTTCTCTGCTCACAGCTTCAACCGAAGAAGTGGATGGTATTGCTCATCAAACATCATGAAACAATCGTTTTCTCAACACTGGTGAGCTGGAGTTTTCTAACATTGTTTCCAATACACATCCATGTAACGAATTCATGAAATTGACACAAGACACCACAGATGATTTCACGCCCCATGAGAGCAATGAATATGGCCATACACTGCTGGTCTCAGCAACTGAGACTGGGATCTCTACATCCGCCACCGGTGGTTGGCATCCTCTTTTAATACGTGGAACTGGTTCAAAAGGAAATGAGAGTATGCATATTATAGTGGTTAGTGTATAATTCTAACAAGTCGCAGCATCCATGCAACGGTCAATATCCTCCGGATTATGAGAGATATCACAACACTTACTTTGAAATGTTCTTTCTCCATGACAAGAAGTCGTTCATGTCCATCATGGTAGCTGGACAGAACACAGCAAAAAGCCACATTTTGCACATGGAAGTCCTTGATGAACATTACATGTTATATATCTTGTGGACATATTTGCATCCATTGATGTAAAATAATGAGAGTGACGATGCAATTAAATCGGGTGAAATATAATTGAACGTGTTAGACTGTTGTACATGTACAAATTCCCGGAACACCTGCGCCAGAATGCAGGGAAACGTTTGGGTTAAAGGTCAGCCTGTCGTCACAGACATGACATCATGCCTCATAAGAGTAATGGACGCCACATCCCGGCAACCCGAAACAGCAAGGCCAGTTCTTCTTTTTTTTCCATCATGGTTATAGCACTAGTCTTTAGATCTAAGGCGTTTGTATAATTCTCAATATTGGCATTCTGGAGGACATACGAGGCTCCAAAATTTCTCCAAATAATCAACTGTACAGCAGCATTGTAGTATCAGCACTTCAAGTGCCTGGCCATTTGAAGTTCAACTCCACGAAAAATTGATTCATTTCCTCAAAACATCAACCGCTTCGTAGGTCACCTTAGTGCCTCAGATTTAAAAAGTAACTAAAACGAAAATTGGGGGTTGAGCCAACTTAAAACCGCTACTTCAGCCACCTCCAACGAGAAGGCATGATTGGCTACAGAAGCTAAGCATACGTTTTGCCGTAGTAATTTTACATACTGTATATCTGAATTGAATGAAGGAAGAAACGAAAAGAATAGAAAGTTCAACGAATCCTGTCTGTGACTCTGAGACTTGGAAATATGACAGAGTTACCTACAGTTCTCTTGCGCAGTCACCCACTCTCTTGCGATAGTCAAGTTCCAGCGATTTAATAGCAATGCCCACCTCTTTCTTCAAACTTCCGGACTCCTTCAGAACGAAAAAGAATAAGTTGATGGTGAACAAAAACCACAGCTATTGCCAGCAAATAGCTTTTTTCAATTCTGTTGCTTTTGAGAGAGGAATATGTGCACAACACTCATGTGCACTGTCTATGCTTTACGTTGCTAACGTTTATGTTTCTTTATGCTGTTAACATTTATGTTTCTTTATGTTGCTAACGTTTATGTTTCTGCGATCCGTCACATTGTTTCTCTCCTCTTGTTTCATCCTTTAACAGTCCCTCCTTTCCTTCCTTTTGAGAGCAAGATCTTTTCGGTAAGCCATCACTGTCCTACATACCTTACGGCATTAACAGTTACATAATGCTGGCTTATCGTCCGGCAGCAGTTTCACTGTCAACTCAGAAAGTGATGGAGATGTGAGTACTCGATTAGAGGCGCTGACTTTGAGACGCTCAATCTTGCTTTCTAAATCCACATACGAACGCACACTCACACGTTAACCCACCTGTGCACGCATGCATATGCCACACCATAAGACACACATACACACGCACCCTGTGTAAGTGCTGTCGCTAGCATACCTGAAGAAGATCCTGCAGAAGGCCATAAGTCTCTCTCATGTCAATGATATCTGACCGCTCTGTCTGGCAGGCATTGTCTCTCCTCACACACCCAATGTGTGTCTGATCAGATATGCCAGGTCTGCAAAGAATACTCCCGGGGTCACCATGACACAGTTTTAGTCCAACACCAGAATAAATTTTGGAGCTTCAGGGTATGCCTTATAAATGTTTAGCGAAATCAGCGTTAATCCCTGATCTTTGCTGATGTACTGTACTGTACTGTTGTCCGAGTGACTGGTTTTAATTATGCTGCCACTCAATATTGTACATCATATGTGATATGCAGTCACCTTTCAGCAAAATATCTCTGTTTGAGGGTTTAACTGACACTCTGAATATTAATATGCTGATATTTCGGGGGGAAATGGCATTCTGGTAGCTTTTTCTCTCTTTTCTTTTTTCAAAATGTGTCTTCTTTCCTGAGGGCAACGTAGTCGGACATCTTTCAACAACTCTCCTTCATCTGACCGCTGACTGAGCCCACAACACTAGTGAAAAGGGAACAAAATATGTTATTAGGTTTAAATTGTCCCTGGTTTTTCAACTTGCAATGACTAAACTTGTGAGTGACTATAGATTGCCTGAACAATTTCACCATCCAATGAAGAGCCCTGTATTTCAAGTCTCACGCACCTGGTTCAGAAAGGAGTCTACTAACAACGCAACAGATCACTAAGTTACTGGAATTTTTATTCAGATCGAGACGTTTCGGCGACTGGAATTTTCGCTATACATAAAGTTAACGGGCAGGCCACTCTGAGCTGAGCAAGACGGAGAATCTAAAGAATGAGATTCTGGTTCCTGTCTCTGGTCGACAGTCCATGTTGTGTCTGTACCGGTGAATGGCCTACTTCTCACCTGAATGACTTCAGAATTTGAGCGCCAAGCTTAGCTTGAGTGACGCTCGTCGCCATTGATATTTCTTCCAGCTGTCACCGCGCCCGGCGTTCGATGATTTCAGACCGCCGAGGACGCCTTCCCTCGATGCAAAGTTGAGAATGCGTGACCTTACGTATACCATTAAATTATTTTGATGTGAAGACTGCGCGTTGTTATGTTAGAGGTGCAATGCTTAAATCTAAATGCAATCGTCATTAAAATAAAAGATCGTAAAATAAACGTCGGAGAAAGATGAAAAGACGTCTTACCTGGTCCTTAGTTTGACAAGGTCTAGCCGCTAGTGCAGCGTCTCGGCGATCGCGATCATCGCGGTGCCGCGACAACAGTAATATCGTTGCCATGACAAAGTCAGGTGCAGATGATAATGCTTGAGCATGTTGAGGGCGGCGGCAATGGCCGGTAGCTTCAGCCGGCGTAGCCACTGCCCTGACAGATGATCTGCCCAACACTCGCACAGGCTTTGCAATGAAAGTCCCGGTTTAATTTAATTGGACGGACCTGTACCGCTGTGTGTTTCATGACATGAGTCATGCCATTGCCATAAGTTTGGCGAATCATGACGTCATAGCTGTCATATTCCTCGCCTGACTGAGTTCAATACCTCTCATCTACACTTCCCACTAATCTGCGCGCAACTGTGCCATTTACATAAGTATTGCCACATACTGTAGAGCTCACAGCTGAATGTGTGGAGCAAAGTAAAGGTTTCATTCATGGTGGCAAGACTGTTAACCCCCCGAGGAACTATGAATAGTATGCGTATGATGATCGACACATTTTTCCTGATATCTAACACACAGCACGACAATGAAACCTCAGGCTCTATGATGTACACACACGCACATGTACACTCTCACAAACACACACACACACACACACACACACACACACACACACACACACGTGCACGTACACGGACATTGGAGCACTGACATACCAGCATGTCACATGTCCAGGCATCCACAAAGACGTCAGTGCCGCTGTCATTTATGAAGCTGTCTGCATAACTGGACCGCACTTAAAATAGGGGTCGTTGGAGTTGATTGCTGGAATGGCATCAAACTCAACTGAGTATGACAATGTGATCTGCTGACCATGACATTCGTTCATTGTGATCACCTTCACATCACCTGAATGGGACAATCGTTCATTGTGATCACCTTCACATCAGCTGAATACAACATCCCAATCACCTTCATCATCAGCGTGCTGGTTTTGTTGTTGCACGCAAAATGCTCCAATGGACAAACTAACACCAGTACTTAGAAAACTTGACCTATGTATACAGTCTAGCAGCATCCAGTGGCTGTCACTCCTAGCTAACTTCATCAAGCTTCACTGGATATGCCACAGAGATCACGTTGGCTTCTAATTGATCCTGTTTGTTCATTTTTTTGCTCTCCATAAATTGCAAGTTACATTAACCAATCCTTCTCAACTCAACCCTGAGTGCAGATCGGTGTACTCACAACCTAAGCCTGCATCACATCAGTGCCTTTGCTACGGGATTTGATGAAAGCCTAGTGTTACATATGCATTGCAGATATTGGCCATGCGCAAAGTGGCATTAACAGAAAGCTCAGGACTGGTATGGCAATCTCGGGTCCCCTGACAGCAGCTGCCACAGGCGGCTGAAATCCCATGCAAAGATGAATTGGGCTGTAGTTTCCTTGATCACATTTCACGATCATGGAGCCATGATTTTGCAAGGAAAATTCATTATGGAATTTCATAGATATATCAGGTATATCTCAATCTGTAACGTGAAGCCAACAAGCATAACAGAGAAACCTTCAAACACAGCACAAGACACCCTTGGCCGAAGCTAAATTACCCAGAAATTGACAACAGTGAAATCTCAAAAAAGAACAGTGAGCAGTCATACCTGAAGATTCTTTGCCAGAAGGCCCGAAGAACCAGAGAATGCACTTTCAAGTCATGTAAAAGGCATTGCAAATTCAAAATATAATTTCTCAAACGTCCTGAATAGACTAAAGCAGGGATGACATAATTGTCACCATTAGTTGCCTTCAACGCTTCAGTGCTTCAGTTGAAATTCACTGTACAGCGGATAAAGAGAATATTTGTGGATGGATTAACCTGGCAAGAGGTTTTGGCAGCCAAAGACATTTCGCGGGTCAATCTGGTTCTTCACAGCTCTGAGCATCTCGACACCTGGCCTAGAGAGGGTCTCCACAACCCACGCCTTGCGAAGCTTGCCAACACCATGGTGGTGCGACAGGCTGCCTCCACTTGCAATGACTTCATCGCGTGCTGCTGTTTCCACGGCGTCATTGGCCTGTATTGGGTTAGCAAAGCCTTGAGAAGAGAATGCCATGTAGAAGTAGACGCAGGCACCCGCATCATAGGTCTGCGTCACACGACAGGACACCAGCGGGTCATACTTTGTATTCATCTTTTTGCACTCGCGACGAATGCGATCCTTCACATTGCGACAGAGATCCAGCACTCTCGGCCACGGCACTGACGTCTCAAATGACTCACCAACAAAGCAGTATGGTAGGCCGAAGTCTCGGATATACGCAATGAGGAATGTCAGGAGGTAGCCACGGCGACCATTCTCCTCCCCACCAGCCAGACCTCGGAATCGTGACGCAATCTGGTAGATCCGTCGTTGCTGGAGTGCAACCTCTTCGGATGTTCCTTCAAATAGCAAGGTAGCTCCGCACAAAGAAAGTGGGTCGTAGCCTTTGAACTTCGTCACGTAGATGCGCTTGAAGCTGTCCATCACTATGGTGAACATTGATGCTGGAGGACCACGCAACGCTTGGCCGAACTGGAACTGCTGGTTGTCCACGAGTCGAACCGAGGCAGGAGCACACCGCTGTCGAGCAACCTCCCGTAAGAAGCTCACACCGGACTCAAAGTCGGGGAAGACTATTGAGCCGTAGCGGCGACAAGTTGGCAGAGGACGGATACGCAGGGTGACCTCGGTAACCACCCCCAACGTCCCCTCTGAGCCAAGGATGAAATGATGGATGTCTGGGCCGACGGAGACTCGCGGTGCCATGCACGACTTTTCCACAACACCGCAAGGCGTGACAAACTTGACGCGAACAAGAAGGTCCTCGATGTTGCCGTAGATGTTCTTTTTCATCCCCGACGCCCGAGTTGCCACCCATCCGCCAAGTGAGCTCAGCTCCATGGAGTCTGGTTCGTGTCCCGTGCAATAGCCATGTTTCTCCAGCTGCCGTTCTAAGTCCTGTCCGATGATTCCAGCCTGAGCGTGCACCGTCAGATTGTCCTTGTCCATCCACAAGATCTTGTTCATCTTAGTCGTGTCCACCGACACAATCATCCTCTTCTCGTTATTAGGGCAGATCAGCGCTCCCGACACGTTGGTGCCTCCACCGCAAGGGATGAGACAGACGTTATGGTCAGAGGCGGCTTCCACAATGTTCACCACCTCATCGTGGTCAGCCGGCCACACCACCATGTCTACGTAACGTCTCATCTTGCCGTAAGCTAGTCTGTAGGCCTCCTCGAACGAATGCCCGTGCGAGTGCACGATGCGATCCACCCCGTCCGACGACATCTCAAATTTGTTTCCCAAGCGATGATGTAGCGACCGTACGAAGCCCCCATTTCTGATAGGCGACGGTAGATCCTGAACGTTGGGGTCTTGACGGGGTTCCTTCCACACGCTTGGGTCAAACCCGATGGCACGCTCGAGAAACTCTCGCAGGTAGGGCAACTCCTGGCCACCGATCAGGTAGCGCTTTCCTTTGAACTCAGCTTGTCCTCGTTTGTTGAGGAAGAAGCCCGAGTCCTGGTAGCCCCAGCCATTCCACCGCAGCTGTTCTTGCCGTCGAATTGGAAAGGCCCGTTCGTCTGCAACCTTGCCTCGTCGCGGATCCGCCGCTCCCGAGCACTCTTCCGCTCTGAGCGATGGAGCAACCGGGGCCTTCAAGTGAGCCGACACGGCCTCCAGTCGACGCTTGGCAGTAGTTGCCCGGTCCATGCCTATCTATAGGCTGCCCTGACAACCCAAGAAGAGTCTTCGCATAAAAAGCTCTTGCAGAAATAAAACGTGCCGGTCTCGCTGACCGAAAAGGTGGAAGTGTCCTCGTACTTGTACTATACTACTGTAGTTCGGCACAAACGTGCAATCGTGGTCATGTCGACGGAGTAGTCTCGACGTGTTGATTCGGTGCACGGAGCGGACCCGCGGCGCGGCGCGCTCGGCGAGTTCGGTCATAGTGGCATTCGCTGCACCAAAGGTCGTCTGATATCGATCGCGTGATCATCGCATCAGCTGCAGGTGCGCCCGCGTCCGCGTGGAAAGTTCTACAAGGAAACCGCAGAGAATAGAACTTTTTTATTCGAAAGGCGTGATCATATAATTAGGATACTGTCATTATAAGCGAGGAGGGGAGTACGAGCTACAAGCACTGTGCAATCATCAAGCATCTCGTGCTTCCGGTCATCCAGTTTTGGTGCATGCGCAGTCCAAGTGCAAGGGCGAATGTGCGCCCATGATCAGTGGGCAGCGAGAATATGATACTTCAAGTAGTACATGTAGAAAAGACGTTTTTTTTTTTCCCCTAGATTCATGGTAAAAGCAGTCTCCAGTTCAAGAGCACTTCACGGGTATACAACATACATCAAAGGTAGTTTCCTAACTCGGCGTGGCAACAAAGTTAGGAAACACCTCCTAAATTTCCTGCTCATTAATATACTTTGCAGTTTTTCAGTGACTTTTTTCTTCCAGCATCCAGGTCAGGAAAACATCCCTTTCTGCAATAACCGACCTGTTTCTCGATGAGATTTTGTCGTTTTTGTTAGAGATTAATCTTTGTTGCTGGTGTTTTCAGTTTTTCTCCTGATTGGAGAAAACACCTCAAATTTTCTTAACTGGAGTGTACCTCAGAAAAACCTCTTTGGGAAAACACCTTAGGGCCCGGGAGGTGCTCCTGCTAGTTATGTATGACAAATTGAATCATTCAACAGTTGTCACATGATGCTGCATCCCAGAAAAAAGAAAACCATCCGACATCGTGCGTATCTCCCCAAATTCATTCATGCTTCTAATTTCTCAAGACCACTGCAATGCTTCAGTGACATGAAGCCCTTCTTAATGCAATTGTCTGATGATGAACAAGGTTCCAGTATCAATATAAGGACTGAAATGTCATGTCACAACTTGAAACGCAGTATACATAATTAGGTCTGCACAATGTGCCAGTCAAGTTTGATATGCTACAAGCTCAGTCATGATGCTCCATTTTGAATGACTGCTGGGAAATTGGAATGATTCATCGCAAGCTTGACTGATCAATCACACACACATCAGTATCCAGCCAGTTGATACTTGGAATAGCATCTCATCTTCCGCCCTGTTCAATGGAAACTATACACAGTACGCATGATCTGGCTTTCAACTGACATGATGTAGAGGGAAAGAATTGGTAGATTACTACGGCTCCCCAACCGCTGCTCAAAAATCTCCATGGAGATGGCCTTCCAAACTATTTTGATTTGAACGTTTCTTGCTCGAAAAATTCAAGTTCAGGGACAAAAGAAGAGATGTCAAATTGCTTCATCTCTAGTGCTATAAAGATAGACCAGCCATGCACAGGTTACACTGAGACTGGCCAAGTCAGATTTGCAGCTTTCTGATCATGACCAAATGGAGAACAAAGACCTGCCAAAGACTCAGTATGGAGGTTTCGGATATCGTTTATTGTGCCCCTTCTTCCCTCCGGCCCCTCCCCGACGGTAAGAATGAGGAAAACTCTAGTTGAGAAAAATGGCCGTAGTCCTGGCCCGAAATAGAAGCGGTCAACCATGCCTCACCCATTTTCTCTCTCCTTTTTCAGTTTTCCCAGCCAGTGGGGCAAGGCGTTGATAAAATATGTTTGCCATAGAAAAGAAGCATACCAGAAAAGAAACCCACCAGTTTGAAAGAGGAGAGAAAGAAATTCCACGGTGAGGGCTCGAACCCGTGACACCATCACCAGTCCCAGGATGCTGAGTGGCAGTTAAGATCATGGCATTTTGACTGTGGTGGGTGAAGGCGCTACAGGGTCGAGCCCTCTCCGTGTCCATTCTTTCTCTTCTCGTTCAAACATATGCCTCAGAAAAAGCATTAAAGTGGCCTTGAAAGCTTTTGCTTGACAAAAGCCTCCAACAAGTCTTAGACCACATGGCCGGGCTTCAAACCTGAGCCTTAAAATTATAGTACCATGAAGTCAGGAAGATACCCGTCGCAAAAGAATTACCGGTCTCAAACCCATGCTGATCTACCAGAAAGATGAGGAGAGTGCATCATTTCAATCAGAAGATTACTACAAACATTCCACGGCAGTGGAAAATTCAGTCAAAAATCCGCACAGGAAGATCGAGTACTGTTTCTCAGTGGATACCTATTTCAAAACACGCAAAGCTTCTTCGCTTGTGGTTCATTATGATCAAAGTTATGTCTGCAAAATCTTAAGAAATTGCATAACTTTACAACAAACTACTTTTAACTCTGGATCAAGCCAAAAGGAAACTGATAAGCCTTTAAATCAGTACATCTTGACCAACACCAGAAGTTTTAACACCAGTTCTAAGTAGCTTTTCAGCATATCCTAACTGAGGCCCAGTGGATAAGTCAGTTCTCGCAACTCATGTGAATTCAGTGCGTTTGCTTCTCCTATGGATCCTGATGATTTGGCAGGGAATCATGCCCAACACTCTGGGTAACGGGCTCTCCACATCTCTCTCTCTCTCTCTCTCTCTCTCTCTCTCTCTTTCTCTCTCTCTCTCTCTCTCTCTCTCTTTCTTTCTCAGCACATATCTCTTCACCTGGCCTGCGATTACCCTCGTCCCCAGCCCCATCCCGACCTCTGGCTAGCTTCACCTCTGATCGCTCTCCAGCTCTACGCTCCGACATCCACATCAGGCTTTCGACCTCGTTCTTTCTCTAGATATTTTCCGTTCGTCGCTAATTTTTTTTCTTCAAAAGTCAGAAAGAAGTAAACCGAGAAACTAAAAGATCGGATGATGACTAATTTTCATCAATGCGGGGGCGGGGGGGGAGGGTCGACACCGATGACCGTGCCTATATTTTCCTTTTCTATTCTAATCTCCTGAAATCTGCCGAAAAATAGAAAAAGGAATTGTGTCTTAAGCTTTTGCGATACCAAATTGATATCACGACCTTCGCAGGAGATTCAATCAAATCGTTAGGCTCAGAATGGTCCGAGAGGTCGGTGTTTTAGGCAATGCACCTCTCTAACCGCTCAGAATCCATCCTTCCCCTGCGCGTAAGCCAGGAGACTGAACGATTCAAAGGAAGGACTGATTGACGTCAACGAAAGCCAACTGAGCCAGCTGTGCGTGTATTTGAGCCACTGCCAGTTCCGATCTTTCATAGCGTCATCTTCAGTTCCACTTCGAGCGCAATTGGTCACGTAAGCTGCAGTGTGAAGTGTGTGCTGGCTACATGTGTAGTTGCGCGCTTGACCAGCCAGTGGCCGTAGCGGATGGCTTCCTGAAAGCTTAAGCTGTTTTCTTTTTTTGTGTGTGCGTGTGTGTTTTTTTGCTTCTTTTTCGTGTTCTTTTTTGTGAAATTATGTGGGCGCGATCGTGACTATGCCCGCCACAGGCAGGTCGAATGACGTCAGCCAGCCATGGACCGTTGTATGATGATACAAGCTAGCTTCAGGGCTGTATTTTTCACAAGTTTGGCGGGTGTAGTGGGATATGGACGCGTTGCAAGCCATGGATACTTCGGCTTATCGTGGCTATGTTTGCGCCGCAGTTTCCACGACGACGCGGCCGCGAACGCCCGGCCGTTTGGTCCGAGACGCCCCCAGGTGCTATCAGTCGTTAGCGCGGCGCTACCTGGCGGTGCAAATGCTGCTGAGACGGTCTGTCTCAAGCAAGGACAAGGCAGTTTGACTAGGCAAGGAGGAACAAGGTTGTCTTTTTTCACACTCTTGGACGCAGGCGAAGACAGCCAAAGGACGAGACCCAGCCTGTCTTTCCCATTGACGAGGCCTCCGAACAGGCCGATTAAACGACGACAGTGAGGCATGGCTCGAAAAAGCCCCTCACAGGCCCATCAACGCAGACCGTTCTTAACGGTCGCAGTTCTTGCTATTCTTGCTATTTTTGTTTTTCTAACGACAACGGCAGGTAAGGAAGTCAAATCAGTTCTCCTCGTCGCTGCCTTCGAAGGGAAGTTTCTTTGCATAATCATTCCCGACGCTTGGTGCTTTTGCTGCAGCTCAACCTTCCAGCTCCAATGGCCTGTTCCGGTTCCAGAAAAAGGCTAACCCGTTCGGAATTCTTGAAGGAGCCTCGGCTCTGTATTCAGTGCGGCTTCTGGTAGCCCCCACGGACGACATCACGCTCTCGTTTCGAGAGCTCGACCATCAGCTTGATGTGCAAACGACGCGGTTGGTTTTCACCGCCCAGAACTGGAGTTACGCGAGAGAGTTGTCACTCTATGCAATGGACGACAGTATCATTCAGGAGTCTCCGTATGGCGGTGTGATTGAAGTTAGCAGCGACAGCGAGGACGGGATGTACAATTCGTCGCATCCTGGTGGATTGCAATCGAACAACCTGACCGTGCTTATCATTGAGGCAGATACAGGTAAATGTTACGAAGCGCTGTTTCTAGTGACATTGCGAAGTCTCCGACACAGCTGCTCACGATCTTCACACAAGCTCCCGTTACAATTTCGGGACACCCCTCCCTAATGACGGAGTTTCACGAAGCATGACAAGAGAACGGTTGAAGTTGAACTGCCACTCGAGAAAAAGAAAAATGCTACATACTCCGGGTTCGAGTTACCGCAATGAGATGATTTGACCGAGGATCTAGACCTCGTGTCCGTATTTGGGAGGAAGTGAGTCGCGGATCTACGGAACCCAAGTCGCCGAGTGTACTTTTTTGTTAGAATGAGGTTTGAGTTTTTCAGCGACGCTTTTTTTTTGCCTTATTTTTTTTCGATAGAGCGGCGATAACGCTCCATTCCGAGATTTCTGCCTCCCTAACTGTTTTTTTTTCCGTCTTTCTCAGCCGGTGTTCTCATCAGTCGCAAGGATGTCTACCCGTCTCCAGCCAACCTGCCGGAAGGACGAAGCGCCGTGTACGACATTCAATTACGGAGCCGCCCTTACAACCCAGTGGCGATCTCCTTCTTCGCGGTGAACAGCTCTTTAATCACAGTCAATCCTTCTATGCTCATCTTCAGCACGGAAAACTGGAACATTTCGCAGGAGTTGACTGTCAACGCCCTGGAGGATAAAATCGATCGCGTTTCGCCGTACATGTCACAGTTTAGCATGGAGCTGAGTAGCTCCGACGACAACTTCCACAATCTGAGCGTGTCCGACTATCTCTTGACGATTGAGGACAACGATGACGGTAAGTAATCATCGATATCATACCTCGCAACATCTTCCTGATAATCTTTTCTCAGTCGCTGCCTTCTTCCGCCAACTGATCTTCCACCCCGGTTTCTTTCCGATCGAACTGCCATAGTGTTGTTGCAACATTTCTAAAGATGCATCCTTGGTGTTTCAGACCAATCTTTACTACAAGGATCGTTGTCATGGAGGAAGCAAGCGAGCGTCGGTCGTGCAGCTGCTGTGTTCGACGTTGGCCTTACTTTTGACGTGAAAAGCATGTCCAGACGGTGGAGCGTCAACGAGAGCATCACCGTTGGGGACGCCAGACTGTCGTTCGGAGATGAAACAGCTGGCATTCGTCCGGTCACTCTCAAGGTACGAAGAATTCCATTTACGAAGATCGTGCTTGAGTGTCGTAGAGTCATGTTCGGGCAGGAGAGGGAAGTAAATGGGAGATTTCACACATCAGTCAATGTGTGTTACACAGTCAACGTCCGCCCTCCTGAACGAAATGATCAAGTCAGTGCGCTTCGGGTATTATAAGCCATTCTATAGTCACTGCGTGGACGCACGCCGATTGTGAACAACACTAGCCTTCGGAAAAGCAAGTTGCTTAAGCAGCAGACAAAGTAATTTTTATCCAACTAGTTTTATATAGGCGAATGGCAAAAGCTTCATTTAAGCCGGAAAAGTTGTTCTGAAGCTCTGCGACGCTGTTTTTAACTCAAGCTGCACATTACATTCTTGAACGCCGCCGGAGCTGGCACCTCGGGCTTCACGCCTACTCTGCGCTTGGATTCGATTAGGGCTGCGCCAGGCGTTATAAAGAAATAGCGTCCGTGGGACGTCACCCTTGCCGTGTCGAAGGCTGTGACCCACCACTAGCGGGGCGAAATTTTCGGAACGGAAGGTCGGACAGGTCGGGTAGGCCATGCCAGCTAGCGGAGCGATAAACCGAAAAGTTAGTTGCACCCGAAGCAGCGCGATACCGGGATCGTCGGTACCTCCGTCGTGTCACTGTCACACACGCTCTATACTGTCTCTTGGTTGGACCATGAGGTGTGCTGGTGTGCCATGGTCTTCATTTGGCGTTTTGGTGCGTGCAGGTGACAAGCGTTCACGATAGCTTGGGCTATCTTGTGGCGAGAGGCCGCTTCCAGCATACTTACCGCGAAATCAACGATGGAGGACGACCTTGGATGGCCACTTTTGAGCACTGCTGTCGACCTGAAGGCCTACTCAACAATGCAGGAAGCAAGTAAGCAAACTTGACGTGTGAAATTTTGCGCAATTGATAAGAAACGTAGGAATAAACAAGGTACTTTCTTTACACTCTGTGAATCAGATAACTGGAAAAAAGAAACATCGAGCAGATTGGCATTTTTGTTTTTGCCTTGTAGTATATTTTTTGTGTTCAGTTCATTCAGTTCGGCCTTTTTCCGATATCCGAATGAATGAGCAGTTGTGCAAGGAGCTGTGGTGGACTTACAGGGGATATATTGCGGCAGTCCCGATGATAAAGCCCTGGCATTTTTTCCGCAGTAAAGTACACGCACACCCTTTTCCACATCCATGTGGTGAAACTTCGGGTGTGGCTAGAAAATCTGAATTTTGGTTTGACAGGTTACACGGTTTGAATGGAGCCGTCAGTAAAACCCAGAAATCATCATCATCATGCTTCACCTTTATGTTTCAAAAGATGAAATCTAAAAGTAAATAATGCAAAAAAAGGCTCACTGTGCTGCATTCTGACACAAGCCGTCGTTTTTTTTTTTTCTTTTTTCATTATTGAAGGATGCTGTTGCGCAGTCGAGTGGATTTGTCTTACTCGGCGTCCCCTGTCGTGCCTCTCTTGCCGTTCATCCCCCTCGAACCCGGGCCAGCCTTGCTCCCCGGCTTGTCTGCATCAGGAAATCCTCTGCACTACCAGTTTGCTGGCCGGGGTGACTATGGCTCAGTGCTGGCTGGAACTCCGGAAAGTCTGTCTCTGGACACTGGCTCTGGGTTGTTGTCTGTCAACACTGTCAATCCATTGGCTGGCTATTCAAGCGCTCTCCTACAAGTGCAAGATACTGTCTCTCTCACTACGGTCAGTTTCCCAGCTCCTTGGTACCGATGAGTGTTGTGTCATTTCGACATATTTGTGCGTCTTTGGCCTCATGCCACGGGCGCTTTGTCAAAAAAAAAAAGAAAAAAAAACGGCGTAGGTCATCTCAGAAATGCTGGTTTTGCTTCTCTTTGCTTTCAAATCTGGTTTTTAACTTCCCACACAAGGTGCAAGGCAATGAGTAGGCGATTTTGAGACAAGAGGAGAGGGACAACTCAGTTATAATAAGTTTGCTTTGATTGTTGCACAGCTGCACTTGTTTGTATGCACATACGTAGAGAAAATTACTGTCTCTGCCTAGCATCCCAAACTGTAGCCACTTATTAAGCAGTGTCAGATACCACTGGACACGGCGCGCATGCACTCAGTGGCCCTGCCTTCAGTGATGCTCTCCCTGTGGAGAAATCAAAGTCAAATTCATTTTCGCCAACACATGATAAGTTGCATGAAAATGTGTTATGCGTGTGTCTTACTTCATCCCTTTATCTGTAGTTGTGAGCTTAGGTATGACTCATGCACATAAAGTTCTTTTCTTGTGGTTTCTGCCCCATTCTCGTCCCTTCCTTGTGGGCCATCACTTTTATGTGTCTGTTTAATGCAGTTTTCTGAAGTTGTCCTTTTCTGCTGATGTCTCTAATTAAATGTCAGCTCATCAACCATGGGTGATAGTGCTTCAGCTTTATCTTTCAGCCAGATTTGCATAATTTTCCTCATTAACAACGAAGCACAAAGAAGCAGGATACTAGTTAATTAGTTGAAAATTATAGCTGTGCCATATCGAGTTGATCTGCCCGCCACGGCGAACTTTTCGATCCGGGTGCTCGAGCATGCGCATAGGCTCTGCGCGGCCGCGAAATCATGTGTGCACCTCTCAGTGCGACGCGCGCCGCGCACGTA
>JAOWAR010068887.1:0-12737 GCA_028571005.1 Clathrina lutea
TGCGTGCCAGATGGCCGCGCGGCGAGCGTCGTACTGAGAGGTGCACACATGATTTCGCGGCCGCGCAGTTCCCGGATTGTAAAGTTCGCCCTGGCCAGTCAAACATTTCGATATGGGTTGAACAAGAACAATTGGCAAGAGGGTCAACCACAAATCTCACGTAGCAAACGAACAATTGACAAACAAGAAAAAGTTTGCAAATCACTCTGAGTCTTGATCAGTCTCTTCCAATCGCTGCATCCACAACTTCCTCACATGGTCAGGTCTTTCGACTGCTTCGACATTGAGGATGGGTGTCAGCTTGCAAGACAGGCTCTTCCTTGTTCAAATGGACTTGTTGCTGTTGCTCTGGTTTTTTCCTTTGAATTCTCCTTCTATGACATCGCTCACTTCAAGTAGAAAGACCTTTGGAGGGTGAGAGGTCCCTTTGGCGTTACCACATCCACCACAGCACCACGTGCTACGCCATCCTGTCCAATGATGCTATCCTTCACTCGGCCCAAACTCCAGTCTCGCCGTCTCATCTCTCCTCAACAACTACCACATCACCAATCGCGGCAGGTGGGCATTCCCCTTGTGTTGCGATTGCGGCTTGGCGATGCTGCGAAGATATCTCCAGCAGATAATGATCATGCCAGCGCTTCCAAACGTGGCCAACTACCGTGTTGAAATGTTTTAGCCTCCCGTTGAGCGCCAGATACCCAACGACAAAGGTCGGGTCATCATCATGGAGTTCAAATGTTTCAACAGGCAAAGCCACAAGCTGCCACCCATGCAGCAAACGAACTGCTGTCACTGGCTCCTCCAACTCACCAGACGAAATGTACGTCAGTGGCGACAGTTCAGTGTTGTCTCCACTTCACCAAGCACAAATGCAAGTTCATCATAGGTCAATTTCAGTTGCCCCACCAATCACCTTCCAAAGGCTTCGCATGACTGAACGCACAAGCCGGTCAAAGTAGCCACCCCACCAAGGTGCACACTCCAAATTGAAGACCCACTCTAGTTGGTATTCGGTTGTCAGCTGTCGTACCAAGTCAGGGTCAGTCAGCAGCTTTGCCAACTGGATTGCTGCTCCCTTGAATGTCTTGGCGTCGTCGCTAATTACCTTCCAAGGCAACCCTTTCCTGGACACAAACCTCCTGAAACAGTTCAGGAATGCTGGCACCGACACATTTGGCACAAGCTCCAGGTGCAACGCGCGAGTTACACAGCACGTGAAGAGAGTGATGCACACCTTCTCCATGGCTTCCTTTTTCTGAACATACAGTGGGCCAGGAAATCCCAACCCGTGCACGAAAATGGCAGACGTTCTCTCACCAGGAAAGCAGGTAGTGGAGTAGTTGCCTGCACCGGGTAAGGGCGTCCTTCTAGACGTCTGCAAGTGAAATAGCTGTGCAAGACTTGCTTGACAAACGTTCTGCCCTTTCCTACCCAGAAACGTGAACGTAACTCCGCAAGGGTTGCACTGACACCGCTGTAAGAACTCATGAATAACTGTGCTGCACCAGCAACGTCGACAAACGATGGTGTTGGTCGAGCAAAGGTGGCTGCCTTGCAGACAACGGCAAATCTGCATTGATCAACCGGCCTGCACATCGCACCAGCCCCTTCTCATACTTGAACAACCGCAGGTGCTTCTTCCAGTCTGGGGAGCACTTGTGCGACTCGAGAGATGACTGGCAGTCCCTGATCCACAGCACCTCACCATCGGTTATGTCGCTGGCTGTCACAAGCCGGGCGCTGTTCATCTTCAACTGCTGCCGTCTCCTGCAATTTTCTTTGGTCAGTCGTGGTCGTGTGCATCACCGTGGATGCCCGCATGTCTCCCTCACTTCTCTTCATTTGTAGCAAACACTGGGGTACTTCTCCATCAACTTGATCATTTAAGCCGGTACGAAGCTCGGGGATAGGCAACTCTTGGTCGCACAGCCAAGGCGGTCCATGCATGCACAGATTGCTCTCAGCCAACTCGTGCACTGTAGTACCCCTGGATGCTCTGTCAGCTGGGTCTTCCTGGTCTTCTCCCAATGGTGACTGCACAGAACAGCTGGTGCTTGTAAGAAGCCGGGTGTTCACCAAGCTCATTTGATGTACATTCGGTGGCGAGCACACAGTGCCAGGACAAGACAATATCCAACCAAGATGGGTGTGCATGGCCGTCGGTCCACACTCCCATCGTCTCCCATCGTGACGAATGACCAATACTGATCAGATCCAATAAGGATGTCGACTGATAGGTCTATCCCATGTGCATCCGGATCTGCCAGCTACATACCAGCCAAGTGATCGAATGCGCTGCTACTTTGGTGCACAAATTGTCCGCCAAGTGGATCCCAGATACACGGAACGACAAACACCGGAAACCCAATAGTCACGCCATCCCGGCGCTTGATACTTATCTCAACGATGTCAACCTCCTGCGCACGCTCTTCGGTTGAGCGGAACTTCTTCACCACAATTGATTGCGTTTTTCGCGTCGCTAGTTGTAGGTGCTCCCGTGCCTCCCCAGTCATGTACGATCACTAGCTTCGGCTGTCGAGTAACAGCCTCATCACCAAGCTGTTTGTCAGTTTCTGAGGATCGCACACCCGAGCAACAGCAGTCTGCAGCAGAGCAGATTGGGTACACTTGCTGTTTGCTGCTACCGTTGTGGCCGTTCAAATCCCACCTCATTGGCTGTCCAACGTGCCATCCGATCTGCTTCCATCTTTTTGCCGCGTAGTGCTTGCAGTGCTTGGCCTGCTGTTGAGGGACTGTGCCCATTGTACCTGCATGGGCCCGAACAAGAACAAATGTTCACATGATGCCAGCCTCTGCACTCGGGGCAGTCAATCTTTGCATCACAGTTTTTGCTGAAGTTTCCCCATTTCAGGCACAAAAAGCAACGTCCGTACTTTCGCAGCAGCTGCTTTATGGCATAACAATTTGTGACATTCTGGCAGTTGCTCGACAAGTGTTGTTGTCTGCAGAACCAGCACTTCTCCCCATTGTTGAGACTGGTGAGTAATGTCGCGGCCCTGTCAGGTTGTTGTCGATGAAACTTATTCTGGACACCAGGAAGACTGAATTGATGTTCACTTGACCTGTCTGCGGCGCTCTCTACTCTCTCCCAAGCCTCCAGCTCTGCCCGAAGCACATTCAACATGTTGCCGACTTCCCAGTTGCCATCATCCAATGGTAGCGATCTGCTTACAAGCCGCACCTCTGGAGGCAGACGTCCAATCAGAATCGAAGCCAAAAGACTCCCATTTGAATCAGCAGGCACTCCAAGAGATTGCAAACTGCGGACATCGGCCTCGACATCATCATGAAGTCACTTTAAACCTTGCAGGTCACGCGTGGACAGCACAGCATTTAACGTCCGCAAACCTTTCACGTGGTGGTGGATTATGATCTCTTTGTCGCCAAACCTCCGCTTGAGCATTTGAGCCCCCTCAGCGTCGTTCGATCTCATTAGCGACAACCCTTCAACAGCATCCGCTGCTATTCCGCTCAACATCGACCTTAAGTAGTTGAACTTGTCGATAGGCACAAGCTGGGTGTTTTGAGCAACAGCGGCTTCGAACGACTCCCAGAAAACGGGCCACTTGGTCGGTTCACCTTCGAACCTTGGTAAGGTTAGTTTAGGCAGCTTCACAGCTCCGTTCCTCGCCGCCAGCGATGGTGTTTGTACGGAGCATGCATGACCATGCTCGCTGACATCTCCGACAGACGCTGCAGAGTTCTTGCGTTGGAACTCCAACAAAGTCCGCCTTCCAGGGATTGCAGCACCACTCACGATTTGGGTTGATTCCCCTTACTGCTGGCTGCTCGCCTCGTCTGCCGGCCTGGTTGCTTCTTCACCATCATCACCAGCATACTGCTAGTCATGAGCACCACCTCTCATCCCGCTCAATGTCTCTTCAACAGTTAGCTCCACGCCATCTTTACGTCTCAATTCATGGTGACCAACCTTGATCGCGCGATGAATTCTCAAGTGCTTAAATTTCACCCACAACAAGTATCTTCTTGAATCTCAGTTTCTTCAACCAACAGACGGATTTCCTCATCCAAGATCGCCAACAGGGACATTTTCTCTAGATTTTCCACGCAGCGCTTGAGCTTTGCCTCGTGTTCAATGTTCAGGCGATCCGGATCGGCTTCTACCTGGCCTGCCAAGTCCCATAAGGCCTGTAGAGTTCTTGTTGCGGACGCTCGTTGTCCTCCTCACGTCCTTTGGAGTCGATCCAAGTCGTTGGCCTTGGTCATTTCCCCTTTTTTCGTGTTTTTTTTTTCAATCAAAGGGACTGAAGAAGCGCCCGTCGATCCAGGCTCTACAGCGAGTCCTGGTGTACGGATAGTTCCTGCTCCGCCATCAAAGGTCCACTACTTGTCTGGTCATGGACATCAACCTCACGGCTCCAGGCAGCATCCGGCTCCAAGGACCATGTAAAACAATCAACCCCAGCCCGCAATCGACGCCTACACCTCAGTTCCTTTCTCCTCCTTCTCTCTCCTTTCAAAGACCAACTGAACATAAGAGCAACTGAATACACTAGCTTCACTCAGAACTCTTACCGTGCTCACAGGAACCTCGCAACTTTGTTCGGAATAGTAAATACTAGCAATCAGTGAAAAGGTCATGATGCGCAAAACATTTCGCACAGTGTGCAAGTGCCGTGCGCCACCAACTCCGCAGGAGGGCTGTGTTGGTGTGCTGTTTGAATGAGGTAACACAGCACAGAGGATGGTCTTGAGGCAATGCCAGTGACCGCGGGCTATTTTATCAGACACGGGGCGGGTTGCCGCTTTTTGCTGCAATTGAAGGGAATTCAGCACTTCACGATCTGTTTTGCAACCCTTTAGTAACAATGACAATGATGAGGGGTGGTGCGCATTAGCACATGCCTATGTTTTGGCTATGCTGAGTGCATGCCGCAGCTGTACGACAGGAAATACGTAATCCAACCTGAGTATGAATATTATGGACTTCAGTTCCCAGATGCCACTATATCTATCAATGGCCGTCCTCGCAGTTTCTCCAGCATATCGATAAGCGTTCCAACTAGATTGTTACTTTAATTGTTTCAGCTTGACAATTACGATAGAAGGCATGTTTGTAACTGACAGCTGGAGAGAAACTGAATACACGAAGTTTCTTTTGTGGATAAGAAAAAAGGGTTCGTCAGTGAAATTGGCACCTACAAAGTCCATGGGCACCTGTCCTTGTAGCGGTGGGATGCAAGCTCCCCGATTCTTGAACGGGCCGATATTAATGTTTGATTGTTCGAGGAGGCTGAGCTGGTTAGGACTTGCCAACGCAGTTGCATCGTCCGGGTCACAAACGTCACCGGCAGACTCAATGTCATGTAATATCTTTCCTGCTATGGAGCTTGGAACTGACTTGGTCTATTGTACGCCCTGACGGAGTCGACAAATGGTGGCTAGATGTGGCCATGGTCAAATTTTAAGCAGCACCGTTTTGTTCTTCTTTCTCACTTCTTTCTCTGTCTTTCTTCTTTGTTCTTTGTTAGTTCCAGTTGAATTTTTGCTTGTTGTTGGTTACGAAGCATGGTGAAAAAATTAAACACACTGAAGGATTTAAAACCTGGGTTTGGTTGGTAATAGGAAGTAATGAAACTTAATCTTCCTTCAACGGTTGCTTATTTTGCAGTCTTTTGAATCATAATCCGTGGAGCTGTGAACCTGAGATTTGTTCTTGGTTGTCATCCCTGAGTCCTACGTTGAGAGGGCAAACTAGACGTGGAATGCCGCTACCAAGCTGTGTCTCTCCTCCCTCCGTTGCTAATGCGTTGCTTCAGAGGTTCTCGTGTGGTAAGCCTTGAGATACACACTCACTCTACGTTTGATGCTTGAGACGTCTCTGGAATGTACTACAACTTTACAATTGTTGGCATGAGGTGTTGGTGAATCATGGTCACTATCGACCTTGTTTTCATGTCCTTCACGCCTTGAGACGGAAAGTCAAAGCCATTGATTGTGATTTCTTTTCATGTGACATTGAACTATGTGAACAACTCCAGAACAGTGCAAGACAGCAGGTAATTCTTCCATGTGCCAGTGAAGTTCACAATGATGTCCCAAGGGGCCTTCTTCCTGCAGGCACATGCAAGAATGGTGCACACCAATCAAGGAACGATCACCACAGAAGTCTTCTTAAGCTTCGAACAGTTTTTCTTTAGGCCGCCCGGTCCGGAATTTTGGGCCAATTTGCAAATAAGTTCTGCAAAGAAATTCCTGGTGATTTGTTTTCCGTTCTCAATGTTGATGTCATCACGCAAATCGATATCTAGCGCGGCGCAAGATCATGTCGACCACGCATATGCAACGCATGCCACACCATGGCATACAGGGCATGCATGTTCACAGCCGAAGCCCAGATTCTGATATCCAGGCCGAGTGCCAAACTTCGGCCCAAAAGTCCGGACCTGACTGCCTAAGGTTCGTAAATCAACATGTCCTTGGCTGAGTGTAGCGTTAGGAAGAAGTCTGTTCCTCAGTGCTGAGTCTGTGTGAACAAGTAATGTGAGCATGGAGCCACCACGGGACAGCAACCATCATGATCACACATTTATCGCTTATTTCGAGCCATGCTGTGTTCCACTCTGTGATTCTTCTTACCAGCAGTGGTGAGACTGAGTCAGAGTCTTCATAGAGGTAAGATGAAATTCAACGAAAGGAACTATTAAAGAAAGGGCTAGTGCTCAAAAAAGGAAATGTGAAATGCGAAAAAGCATCTGCTCAAATGAAATGATGCAGAAGACGAAACATTTTACAGAGAAATTGCTGCAAAGGAGCTTCTCTAAGAAAGGGATATTATACCGTCTGATTTCTTCCTGGGAGTCCACAATGATTAACAAACATTTTTTTCTTAACACCAGCAGCTTCACCAAAAAGGGACACTGTTTCGGCCTTCAACAGGGCGAAATGAGGAAAATGGAGAGAGGCGGAGTATTCATCAATTTCAGAAAATTTTCGTTTCCCTTAGGGTGATTGTGAACGAGCTACTTCAAGGCAGTGTTAGCACATGAACATGCTAGAGGCGCAAACGCCTTGTGTACCGTTCAACTGTTCCTGCAGTTCCGTACATCCTGCAGCCTTAGGTGCCGTCTGGCCCCAAATATTTGGCCGATTCATGAATATGTTCGAAGTAATTCCTGGCGGCAGGTTGGTTGTCTGTTCTGAATGGTGATGTCACCACAAAAATCGACTTATGTAGTGCAGCGCAGGACCGCGTTGACGATGCCTGTTCAACGCATATAACAATTTGGCATCCATGCATGCATGTGCACAGCCGAAGCTTTAAGGTGGCTGGATACTGATGCACAAAAGCAAAAGTGCGACCAAATCGTCGGGATCGGATGGCCTAAGGAATAGAAACCAACCTTACCCAAGGCAATGTTGTTGAGCTGCTCTAACTTTGCCTTGCAAAATCTGCTGTCACCTTCCAGGACCAGTTTTGTAGTGGGTGCTTGTGTAGATTTGCAATGAGATCACCTATCTCACCGATCAATGCGAACATCATTATGTTGTGCCTGGAGCAATACCGCATTTTGAGCATCACAACAACATCAAAGCGTTGGCATCGGTAGGTGGGTGATGACCCAGGGATGGTGAAAAGAGCAGCCATCGAGTTGTCCCTGCGACATTAGACTGCCCAGCCAACTGACATGATCTTCACAGTGGAGGGTAGGACTCACGACAGACTCCCTTACCTACGCGATCAAACAGCAACAGCATACACGTGACCACTTCTTTCCGCACCATGCCAGTAAACACAGGATTCTATTTGTCTTTTGATTAGAACCATCCACTGAGTGTTAAGCCTTACACAGTCTATTCTCTACTGTACAAAGCATTTGTCATTGTCCCCAATGATGACCAGGAACCTGAGCTTGAGCAAATGAACTGAGGAGTAAGAGGTACCGGCTTCCCAGGAAATCTCGTTCATAAGCAACACACCTGTTTATGCGAAAGAGAAGCTACACCCTCAGAACAACAAAAGGAAGAGACGGGCCAACCATCGGCAACTGTCGTGATGCCGTTTGTTGACAACACCACCCATGCAATCTTGTGCATTCTATGTCCATGTGTGACTTCGCACAGTTGGATGTCCTCGCCAATGGAAATGGGCCCTCCAAAATACTTGAAGGAGTCGATCGTCAACACGAGTTAACTGTAGCTTATGCCATCCACAGTAACCGCTGCGATTGGTTCCACATCGGGGAGACAGGACGGCTGACTTTCGTCAAGGTACCAGAACATTACGCACATCATTAAGCACATGCCCGGCGTGAACGCGTCAAACAATCTATAGCCGTTGACCATGCCTTTGGTCGATGTAATAGGCTCAACTTGGAGAATCCTGCAGTTATCTACCACAGAAGTGACTAAACAACCGGCGAGTAAAAGAAGTGTTGCAACCAGGACTTTCAGTAGAGACACGGGATGGACGTAGATTGACTGTGGTTAAAGATCCTTTGAAGCGCTTTTGTTGTTCCCAACTGAACTTTTTATGCAAGTGTTGACGCTGTTTTGAAACACCTCTTATACATTTTTCCTGAAAGTCTTTCTTAGCTAGCCTTTCCATTTCACTACCTTTTTTGGGCACCCCGTCTCTGTACATCCTTTTTATGGGCTTCCGTTTTAGCACCTCCTCCTCTTCAGCACTTCCTTTTTAGCACTTCCTCTGAACGGAATGAAAACTCTGACTGTCATGATCCTCAGAAAGTGTCCACGGAAATTTTAGCCTGTCGTCTTTGTTTCTCACTGCGGCTACTGGAGGAGAGATAGGGATATTAATCAAGACCTCCTCCATGGCATTGGCTCTTGCAATTGATCTGAGCATGAGCAATGAAGTAGAGAGCTTCCTGCTAGCAATATGTTCTCACACCACAGCTCAGTTTCAGGAGCATCTTACCAAGGTGTTTTCACATCTAAAGTACGAGATGGCAGTGGGCAAGAAGAGTGGGCAAGAAGAGTGTCAGGTCTAAATATGGACAAGTTCAGTATCAATTTTCTTATTGAAAATACCCAAGGGCAATCCCAACAATAACAACAGACACTTTAGTAGACACAAATGATTTTATTTTGCCAAACGTTTCGCTCTCCACAGCGTCATCAGGTGCGGTAAGGCATGGTAGTCGGGAACGGTAGGAAATATTGCTAGAGAATATTTCTAACATTATTACCTACTGTTCCTGACTACCCTTGCTCACCGCCCCGGACAACACTGTGGACAGCAAAACGTTTCGCAAAATAAAATCGTTCTTGTGTCTGCCCAAATGTCTGCTGGTATTGTTGGGATTGCCCTTGGGCTTTTTTAATAATAAAATAAATTCTGAACTTGAACAAGGAGGGTCGCATCAAAGAGGCCTTTCAACACTTTGAACTAATTATGTACAAGAGTAACTGCATATTGCACCATTATCTGTGTACTGATGTGGGACACATTTTGTCATCATGTTGAGGCAATGAGCTTCTTCACCTGCATTACTTCACAACATAGTACTTCCCCTTTATGTACTCAGTATTTCCTATTCTACAGCCCATTTCAGTCTTTCTAGCTCATCTCCCTTTTTAGTCACGTCAACCTTCTTGCATGATTCTTGTGTAAATCGCAATGTGTTTGTCGGTCTAACTTATTCAGTTTGCACGGATGTAGGACTACCTAGCAATGCAGGAACATTAAACTTTCGAGATTTTGTCACATTCCGCCTTAGGTTTAGAAATTGAATGGTGTTATATTAAACTAGCTGATCTACTTGTGGTTTATGCGGGTTTGAAGTGGTCTCCTGCATTCTGTTTTTGCACCAACCTGCCTGCTGCACTATTTGAACTTTTGGCTCGAATCCAAGCGTACTTTCCACACAGCATGACCGACTGTTTGCATTGATCGAAAGTCGCTGCAATGCTTCAAACTTATCATGAGTCAGCCGTTGTTTGACGGGTCCGATCATGAGAAAGAAGCTACAGACAAACACAAAAACCATCCCAAAACATTGCCAAACGACAAAGGACCCCTGTGGACAGGACTGGCCACCGCCCTTTGCCCTGTCTCGTTGTTCATTGAGGACAAACGAACAGACACTGTCTGCCTTATTGATATCAGTATCATTAAGATGTAGCTGGTTGAATTGACAAGTAATATGTTCGCTACTTAATGGCTGAAGAATGGGAGGCCACTCTTTTTTCCACAGTGCCATGCAATGTCTCTTCAATTGTCAATGGTGCAAGACTGACGTCCAATACCACCGTGTCCTTTCATAGCAGCGCTGGGGCAACTGATCTTACCTACAGGTGTGACCCTGGCTTCAGCTTTTCATCATCGAATGCTACTGACAACACAAGGATTGTGCAATGCCAGCGTACTGGTCAGTTGTCATTACCAAGGGCTGGATGTCAAGGTAAACTCAGTGCTAGTGCTAAACAAACGACGGATCTCCGGCTTTGTCTGAAATTTTCTAGCCAAGGAGTTGGTCCCAAACTGCTTGTGGCTAAACATACCTACTCACCTGATTTCATTTGGATTTGACACATATACAGAACGGTTTTTGTCATTACGCTTTAGCCCTTTGCTCAGCAAGGAGAAATACCCTTCTCCGACAGTCTGAGAAACAGAACCAGAACTGGTAACTGCTTGACCCAGAAACTAATCACCAGGCAAAGATGGTTTCGGTTGTCTTTGCTGGAACCTGAAACTAACCACCATTCAGGTGACGTTTCAGCCAGGTTGCCTTGGCTCTTCAGGCTGTAAAAAGGCCCAGGCAACCTGACCGAAACGTCGCGTGAATTAAACTTTGTCTGGTGGTTAGTTTCAGGTTCCAGCAAAGACACCAGAATAATCTAGAACTGGTAGCCATCAAGAACACCCAAGAGAACAACACCTTTGAAAGTATAAACATTATAAACACTACAACCAGTATTAACTCTTTAGGCCAACCAAGTTCTTCCCTGGGGGTTTGGAACACGTGGAGCTGGTCTTCACGCCGCAGTCAATCGATATATCTTTTCTTTCACGCTGGACGTGACTGGCGATTCACGGTGAACACAACTGGACCCTGCTTTTTTTTGTAAGGTCAATTTGAGAGAAACGCCGCGTAGCGAAGCAGTTATCACGCCCTTCCATTGACCCTAACCACCTATGATGATGCGGTAGGATCTCACGAGACTGTGATCGGGCATGAAGGCTTAGACGGAAAGCCACGGACATTCTTCCTTTGCCGTTCGAGACTGAGGACCATCATTTCCAGTCTTCACGAAATAGGGTTGAAGACCGTGAATTGTTGAAAAGCTACACGGTATAGACAGGTCTTCATCAAGATTCTGATCAGGAAAAAAGTATCTTGGTGTTTTCATGGAACACCTTTAAATCCTTGGTCAACTAGTACGCGCAAGCTAGGAAAGAAGGAAACACAGTTTGTTTCATTCTTTGAACCATAGGACGCCCATTCTATCATTGAGTAAATGGATACCATCGCCAAATAAAGTACATGGGTAAACCCGCCCTGAACCCTTATCTTAACTTTGAAAGCCTCCATAATGAAAGATTGAATACTTAGAACATCCATACAACATTGATTTCACAAACACACCTTCAAAGTACCTTTCCTTGTTAAAAATTGTAGGAAATTTGTACAATAATAGACTGTTCTCTTGGTTTTTTCCTAAACTAGGGTTTTCTTTCACATTTCTTGGTTGTCTTCGATTCCATGCTTCCCAGATATTGATGAGTGCACAATCAAAAGACACACATGTGATGGAAAGGCAGACTGCACGAACACTGCAGGCAGCCACATATGTACTTGTCAAACTGGCTATTCTGGAAACGGCGCCGATTGTACAGGTGAGAAAACGTGACTTACTGCACTCATGTGAGAGGGTGGGTTGGTTCTTGACATAAAAATAGTTTCCTTCTCTCTTCCTTTCCCTGTCTTTTACTAGGCTTTTCTCCTTCTCCGTCTGTCTGTCTTCATTTTCTGACTGTCTCTGTGACCCTCCCTGTCTCTCTCTTTCTCTCTTTCTCTCTCTCTCACTCTCAATGAAAAGTATTGCCACCATCAAGATTACGGAATGAAGGTGCTTCAAGACAGTTTTCTTGATATATGTGTGTGTCTCTCTTGATTGGGCCATTCATGTCATGTATATTTCCGCCAGCGGGTCAAATTCTCACCTTGGTTAATTGGGTAAAACTCCTTTCGCTCTAACACAAAGGATTTCCAATTGTGCTTTCTTTTGTTTTTCCCAAAACTGTGAAGATGATCGAGCAGCAAGGCATGACCTTGTGAGCCAAAATATAAGCGAAGGATGTCCACCAAGTGCGACGTCCAGAGGACATTTTTAATTGGTAAAGAGCTTTGACGCTATTT
This sequence comes from Clathrina lutea, assembly GCA_028571005.1. Lineage (NCBI taxonomy): Eukaryota > Metazoa > Porifera > Calcarea > Clathrinida > Clathrinidae > Clathrina > Clathrina lutea. The sequence goes on from JAOWAR010068887.1 coordinate 12,372, forward strand.
CGCGAAATTGAAAGAGGATCGACTTACACACAAACATTAACGCCTACCTTTGTGATTGCTTTTGTGTGAAACTTTGCCTTCCATTAACTTTTGCTCCATAGCAACGGGAAAAACGGGTTTCATTCTTCAGTGCATGTTCATGTGAAAAAAAACGGGTACTTCTCGAATCTGGCAAGACTGTATATATTCTGGCCCGCCTTAGTACACATATCGAAATGTTCCAGCGAACTTTACAGGCTTCCGTGTTGGCCGGAATTAGGCATTCGTGCAGTGAAATCCCGCGTGCGACGCACGTAAGCTCGCGCGATGACCGATAAAATTCCTGGCCGCTGATTGGTCGGTGCTGAGGCGGGGCACTCGAAGCTC
>JAOWAR010068998.1:0-12736 GCA_028571005.1 Clathrina lutea
AATTTACCCTTTTCTAAACTTTTTATTTGCTAATTCAATCTTATTTTTACAACAGCAAAGGATCCTTTTGATTTAGGATTGTCTTCTCTTTCCTGCTTGGGTTTTATGGGCTGGTGACTTTCTATTAGGGGATCTAGATACTCATTCCTCGGGGATACTCTGACTGATGGCCGAGGTGGTACCTGATTGTGATCTACTTGAGAGAGATTCACTTCCCTGATCTTGAACTGTGATTCCATCTAATTCTGAAGTGAGGTTGAGGGTGGGGGACTGGGGGCTTCTGTTCACTGAGGCTAGACTACTGGATGGCGTGCATGCGCTCCGCATCTAAGGGCATGTTTTGCCTAGTGAAAAACCCATAACGAAGGTAAAATCAACTGAACGGGATACTTTATGGTCATACTCCGCAAACATAAAGCGGATTTGATCAATATAAATACTACAAATCCTGATATTGTGCACAGACAAATGACCACAGCGGTTCTAAATGCCAATTTGGCGATGCATCCTGAACATATCTTATTCTTTACTCTACGTTGCCAATATGCTGGGAGCATTGTCTTAGTACATGCCCGAACTGTTTCGCCAACCACTGTGGTGTTTTTCTTTGTGAACATATATATGATGGGATATTCTTCTCAGTCAGTCAGTTCCCTAATGACACCAAGGTGAGGAGAGTTGGGAGTCGGGGTCCTGTGGGTCGATCTTTTGGTATCGGGATCCGGGGGATGTTGGCGACTGGCGTTGGTCTTGGCATTTTGTAGGGTACTCTACATTCTGCTTCCAAACTCTAGTTTCTTGGTTGTCCTTTTACACTTCAGGTCTATAGGGATCATCTCGATGAAGAAGGATACTTTCACTACTTTTATATTTTTGTGATTTCCAATGATTTGTTATTTTTGTTTTTCTTTCTTGTGTTGTTTATTTGTCTTGTGCAATTTTACTTTAGTTCCTTATTCGTCTTTTCTTGTTATTTTATTTTTCCGTTTTTTGTTCCCTTCCTCTAGTAATTGTTTCTTTTAGTTTGTCCCACCCTATCCTACCAATCTATCCATCTCCTCGTATTCCCTTGCCGAAAATGTGGACACCATCTTCCTCTGCCGAGCTGAGCGATACATATCCGCAAGAGTTGGACGCTTCCCAGTACCATAACGGCGTTGTGACCGTAGACTCAAATAACTCAGAGAGCCGCCAGCGGTCACATGCACACTCTTCTCTTCTCAGTCTTTTTCCTCCCCTCTTTTTCCTTACCCTGCACGACCCGGGACCCGTTGTTATACTTTAGTGCCCCATGCTATCTTGATGCATTGTAAGTCCCGAAACAAGAGGGCATAGAAGTTTTTTTTTTCAAAGGGGCGAGCTTTGCGCTCTCATACGGGGAAATTACCATAAACGGAAAGAAATTTCTATCTATCTAAAGGAAAAAAATCTCTTTTTCTCTCTCTCTCACGCTTGCGGGAGTTGATAGAGATTTCTTTCCGTTTCTTTGTTTTGTTCTATTGCGGGGGTTGGAGAACTGGTTAAGCCCGAAATGTGTAAAGGCTTGTGCACTTCGTTTGTCTTGCGGGAAATTTCATATCGACGGCGTGAGTGTGATGCTGGATCTCACACGAATTTCAAACGATTTGCGGCTGGCAGAGCCCAAAGGGATGAAATTTTCTTTTCTCACTTTCTCAAGGTTTGTTTGGAAAAATCTGGCTGCCCGCCGGAGCAGAGCTGAAGCAAATGGGCCTCGCAAAAGCTCAGCTGGTGTACCATAAGGAGGGCTCTTCCCTAAGCCTTTCAGTCCCAACGAAGAGCTCTTTTCAAGCCTTCGTTACTTTGTTTCGAAACTGTTAATTCAAGGGAAAGAGTATTGCTGATTTCGCACAGCTTCTTGACTGCCTCAGTGATAAAGAAGTTTGAATTCTTGGATCAGCAGTCAGCTTTTGTGTAAATTTAATGCAGCAATAGTTTTGGCTACACTGAAATAACCTTGGTCGGGTTATAAAAGGAAGAATTTTCCAGATTGGGCTTTTTATGTTTTTGCTGTTCTGGAACTAACCGTTTGAGTTTATTGAGAATAGGATCATAAATCGAATACAAATGATACACTACCATTCCTCGTCAAATGCTATTCCGTTTTTACCCAAAAGTTAGCACTTGAGCTTGACCCTCACAAAGCTCGTCCTTCAGTGAGAGATTTGGACGCCCCTGCCTCGGTTCAAAGCCACTTGCTTAATTACTCTGCACCGGCTATGAACTGAGACAAGAACATCCAAATCTCTCACCTATGGATGAGCCTTGCAGTTTTGAAATAACAGAATAGCATTTCTACGCGTAGTGGTACCGCATCATTTGTATCTGATTTGTGATCCCATTCTCAATCTAGTCAAACCATCAGTCCCAGAACAGGGCAGACATAAAAGGCCCAGGAATCTGGGAAATTCTTCCTTTTATAACCTGACAAAAGCTACTACAGTGTGGCCAAAACTGTTGTTATACACCTACAAAATCTGGCTGCTGAATCAAGAATTCAAACCGGTTTTATATCGCCGATAATGGTACCGCGTGTGAGGATCGATGTATTTGAGGCATTCTTGTCGGAAGAAAATCTTGATCGAGGCCTCAGACTTGGCCAGAGAAAATAGCCTGAGCCATAAAACAATTGCAAAAGAGTTCCGAACGTACTGACGTGGAGAACAGCTCCGTTTCACAAGGCAGCTAGGGCGCGGAGCTATTTCACGGATTTTAACAGGATATGCTCGTACGCTCACTGCACAGCCTGCTTTGTGCTGTGACAGAACCCTGATTTCCTTTCCTTTCCAATTCGAGCGGGTCTCCTTGGTGCACAGACGTTTACAAATATGACCTACAATGACCCACTTTGGTACATTGCTGGACCACCCCCTCCCCCCGAGAGCATAAACGATAACCAAAGGTAGTCCGAGCTCCGAACCGAAGATTTTTTTTGGCGACGGCGTGAAAGTGACCTTGGATATCAGGAGAGCTTCCTGTAATCTGCAGGTGGCAGGGCCCACATTGCGATTTTTCCATGCGTTTAAATTTTGTTGGAAAGACGTGGCCAAGCGGCGAAGGCGCCGTTCGGTAAACAATACTAATTATAGCATTTGTTTGAATACTCCAATGCTCTCCGACGTTTTGAGGCTGGAAATATGTCCTATGTAGGAAGGTACGTCAAAGCTTTAAAGCTCTGAAACTGATGGTTTGTCTGCACGGCGACAAAGAAAATCTTTAGAGCTATTATGTTTTGGTGACGGAGCATGAAGTTACTTGGACGTTATAGGGAAACGTGCCAAATGACTCGCTGGGCACAGAATACATTTCGGAAGATGACTTGAACAGGGAGAACAGCGCACAGTAGCAAGAGATGAGAATGTCTGAAATTTGCAAGTACGACATTCAGAACTTTAGCAACTGACTGGAGATTTCATAAAACGTTGATCTTTGTCGAAATTTGCTAGAATAGAATTGCAGGTGTCTTCTTTTCGTAGGTGAAAGTTTCACCTCAATTGTCAAGTTCGCAAATGTCTATCCTTTGCCTGTCATGGATGTGAGAACAATTTCGAAGTTCTCTCGATTCCCCGAGCAAGTGAAAAAAAGGTGAAAATAATTATCGCTTCACCATCGAAAACTGGTTCATGGCATTCCAGGCCAAGGCTTGACCAACTCATCTATTGCCTATGACCCGCTTACCTGGGAAATGAACCTTTACTCGGCCCTCTGGTGAGCATGAGTGTCTTGAGACTTGATTTCAAGTGATCTTCCAATTTTGCTAATGTTACCGGCTTTTCTCTTCCCCAAATCTTCCCTTTCACCTCTATTCTAACCAGACTCCTTCAAAGGAACACCTTCTCCGAGCTTCCTTTGCGGTGTTCGACGGTCTATCAAACCTTCAACAATTGTAAGGTGTTCTGTTTTCGTGGCGTTTGCCTATTTCAAGCTTGATTGCTCTTCGTCAAAAATGCTCATACATGCATGTGGCAGTAGGTCTATTCTTTTGGAACGAACAATGTGGGTAGTTGGCAAGGGTGCTATGTTTAAGGATCTTTCAATTCGTCTTTGCAGTTGAGAAAGAATCAAGTGGCGTGAATGAACTGCTCGATTGTGTCTAATGGTGAAAACATCCGATGAAGAGAGAATTTTGATTGTTTGCATTGGTCAAAAGAGAAAGTCAGTCCAGTTCTCTTCTCTTTCTTGCAAAAGTCTTTATCGAGCTAGAAGCATAGCCCCTTTCAACTGAACTATCAACACTGGTCCGCTTTCCAACAGTGTCAAGTTTGGCTCTACCCTCTGAAAAACACGTTTGCAGTCGACGAAGTTCAGATTTATTCCTTTATTAGTTACGCGATCGTGATTCCGACTCCCACTTTGTCTGTTCTCTGACTAGGGAACTCAACGAAAACAGGCTATCTGAACTTCCCGACGGACCCTTCAATGGCCTCTAAAACCTCCGCATTCTGTAAGCTGTTGTTTTTCAGAGCCTTCTCCAGGGAACGGTGTTTTTGGGCAGGTGTTTCCAGAGCTTCCCATTGGACTTCTCAGTGGTCTATCTGGACTTAAAGTATTGCAAGGTGTTTTATTTTCGCATTGTTTCACCAGCGAAGGCTGGTTTCGTTTCCATCAGACTTGTTGACACGCATACACAGCACTAGCGCCATATATCTAAAGAAAACAATTTGGATACTTTGAAAGGCTCTCCATGCTCAGGGTGCTTTCGAATGCACGTATTCATGCTTTCATGATCCGCAGGGAATCCTGTAGAATATTTGGGGGCACGTTAGGGTTAACGAGGCTCAAAACGGTTTCGACTGCGCATCTTTTTGGCGCATTAGGAATTTTCGGGATTGCATGCATTTCGCATGCGTAGATGTGCCAGGTCGGGACCTGCCTTCGTATACAGCGCCTACAAGTCGCGACCACCCTCAGTTCCATGCTGGTCGCGACATCCAAAGTGTATGCATTCCATGAATGTGTAGAAGGCTGTGCAGCAAGGAAATTAAGAGCAAGGTCCTAAGCGATGGCATTGGCACTGAAGATTGCTGGCTCTGGTTTGTCGTATGGTCACCTGCGCTTGGCATACAAGAGGGACAGGTACCATTGACTGAAACAGTTGTTGGGTGAGAATGTGGGGGACAAGGTGAGAGTGACAAAGTGTGACAGAGTTATATGTACACTGAGCGAGGTTTTTCGATCCCTTGTCGTTCCTCCCTGTGATCCTCAAAGAGAATTAATGGCACTCTGCGTGTGCATAGTCTAATATATTTCTTCCTCTTTCATCTCACAGTGTATCAGTGTATATACTATATTCATTTTTGGCAGGATTTCACCTCTCCTGGTGATATTCACTCTGATCCATGTCAATCAGGATGATCAGAGCGAATGTTCTCGCTAGCACAAATTCCAAGGATCATGGAAACTAGCCTGGTGACATAGACTTCTATGCACGTTATCAGGGTAGTTGGTAGCCAGACTTTCGTATGTGACCAGTCGAAAAAACATTCAACGTCTAAAACATATGATGAATGATGACACGTCTCGAAAATCAGTCATTCCCTTATGCTCACAAACAAAATGGGCCTCATTTCAAACAGCTCCACTGCGCAAACGGACTTGTTGACCTTGCTTTTCTCTGCAGAATCAGCCAAAGGAATCGTCCGGAACGGACTTCTGTAACGGAAATTGAAACTTTGACATCTAACCAAAAGTGTTCCGAGTCTCCTTAAGCACGCAGCCCACAGAGCGTGTCCAATCGATTGAGATTGTCCTCTTCATTTTTGTGTCTTTCCTTGGCCGAAGGAAAACAACTAGTGCTGCTTAGAATGGACGGTGCATCTTCCAACGTTAAACATTGGACTTGCGCTAAATTTCTGCGTCTTGTACGGGTGGAAGGGTAGTGGGCAAAACGCTGAGCTTCTTGCAAGATTAATGGACGCTAGTCATCAACAGCACGTCATCGTTGCTTTTCACAACGCAGGCCCTTGCTCACTCTCTGGCCTATGACCGACTGCTGCTCCCTCCACTCCGCCAGGGTAGAAGCTTTACTTTTTTGAACACCTGATGTGATGAGAACCTCTTCATTCGTTGAACTGACCCTCATCTGCCGTCGCTTGAGCCCCTGTTAAGTTTGTTGCGTGTCTCACTTTCGCCGGCACCGGTGGTGTTTCTATCGGTGGGGTAGAAGGTTGCTGTGTCAGCGAGAATCGTTTGCCCTGAATTCACAATTACAACGATCATGCCCCTCTTCTTGGACAACAAAGAAGCCGATGGCCAGCAAATGCATTGTGCAAGTCCAAGACTTTGCTTGAATACTCCAATGCTGCCCGTCTTCGTCAGGTCGGACATATATCAAAGATGGGAATTCAAGTCAAAATCTCACAGCTCTGACACTGATGGTTTATTGTCAGAGAAAGAAAACCTTTTGGATTGTGATGTTTTGGTGGGGAGCGTAATGTTACTGGACATCAACGGACAGAGTGTGAAATGATTCGCTGGTAACGGAAAACATTTAGGAAGACAAAATTTACACGAAGAACAGCACGGACGAGGAACTGCCTTCTTGATGGTGGAACGGTATGAACAAAATTGTCTGTATTGTGATCCAGAAGAATTTAGACAGAGCCATTCCCAGTAAGGAAAAGGCAATACCCGTCCTTTTAGGAAGGCCACCCTATCACTTCGTCGACCACACATTCCGGGACAAGTCATGTCTTGGCCAAGATGTAGCAAGTTGTTCTTCAACTTTGGACCATAACCTTTACCTGTTCAATCTGCAAAAGGTGATATGGTCATGTACAACAATATTATTATGAGAATAGCAGGGAATACTTTCAATTTGGCTGTAGCTAAGGTAAACAAGATAGAGCAATGGTCACATCAATATGACGATCAGTGTGATGAGGCGAGCAAATGGGAGATAACAGAACTGAGAAGTTCTGACAGCTCTTTCTGCCTGAAGTCTTGAGTGGAGTTTCCAGCCTGCAGTGACAAGATCAGATAGTATAGTTCCTCCATGGTGAATTCCTTCAGGTGAAAACTTGGTCAATCTAACAAATTTCCTTTCGGATATTACTTTGGTCTTCTTGCAGGTATCTAAACAAGTTCAACCTAACCACACTTTACACTGGAGTCTTCCAAAGTTTATCGCAGCTAAAACTCCTGTAAGACAATATTTCTTCAGGGAATTTCAGGGAATTTTCTCCAGAGCCAAGACTTGCTGTGGATCACAAATGTGATTGTCGAGTTCACATTACCTTTGTGTCTATTATAAACGAACGATTTTGAGAGTTTGAATGTCTACCGTTTATGACTCCGTGAAGAAAACCTTATTTGAAAGACGAGTGGAAAACGGATGACAGGGGAAATTGCAAAAGAAAATGGCGAGAGAGAGAGACAGCAAGGCTGAGAGAGAAAGAGAGAGAGAGACAGAGAAATCCACTTGTTGAAACTTTTAAGGTATTGCAAATTTATCACGTACATCATTATGCCAGCATTCAGCAATCGGGAACGAGGAAGCATCATGTGGTCTTTTGCTGTATTCACATTGATACAAAACGCCGGCACCTATGGACTTGAAGTTCACCTCGTGGAGTACGTTTGGTTTTTCGCAATAAATCAATGGACCTTTGTTGTATGCTGTCAATATTCTAATCTGCATCCTTTCTCACTCCGTACACACCTTATGTTCCCGTCTTTACAAATCTTTTTTCCTGGTCTCAATAGTTTACTTTGGCCTCTTCCCCACGCAGTGGCACGGTAACGTTTTGCCCTTTTTCAAACGGAAGAATTATCAGTTACAGAGGTAATTAACACACAGACTGATTTCAAGTAAAGTTGATTAAGGACAAAAGCACTGAGTTGAATGATGGAAGCGTCATAAGTCATGGACAGCAATTAGGAAAGAAAAGCTTTTACACTTTGACTATTAATTTTCTTATATTTGAATACACTCCCCTGTGTTTCAGTAGCAGGTATGATGGGATCATACAAAATCAGCTTTCTTTCAGATACTACAGTGTGCTAGACCAGATTTAAACCATATTCATGGCGCCTAATTGCGACTCTGCGCCGTCTCTAGCTTCATTAAGATACCTCAAAAGCACTACCAGGTGTGCCGCCCATACCACCTATACATGTACTTTCCGTGCTATTCGAGTGTTCTGCAGTAGTTGAAGGGAGCTTGAGGGATGTAACCTTCTTCAAAATCTATCTTTTCTTTACGCGTTTTGCAATATTCATATCGATATCAATTTTTCAGAGCGTTTTAAAAACTCCAATAGGTTGTGATTGCTAATTTATATACTCAACCCTGGAAGGGTCGGTGAAATGGATAACATGGTAGAGATTCGAGGCTAAAGCACCATGCTTCCCCTCTTTTCGAAGGCAATCCTTCTCGACCTCAACAGCAAATGGCTAACGATAGCTGCAAGATTACATCAGCAGATGAAGATGACAGAGCTGCGAACACTACCTCTGACAAGACAACCAACGCAGTGCACGGCTTGTACTCGGCAACAGCTCCCTGCGACATATGACTGAGAATGCCAAGTATATTGCTACAAGGCCAGGCCCTCTCTCTGAAAGAGACAGCAAGGATTCCAGCTATGAGATTCCGGTTTATGACATTGTGAGACCATGTCCTTCTTCATGAGGAATTACCTGCTCTTCATCCTTCTTCATAAAGGATTACCTGCTCTCTATCCTTCTTCATAAGGGACAAGTTGACCACCTAAAGAGAGCGGATAGGTGTACTGAAAGTAAGTGTTCTGAGTAAAATGTTTTCCCACTGTACTGTAGAAGCCTTTCTACAAGTGCACTTCACTTTTCGATGACTTTAGTGCAATCCTCTTTGATGTTCTTACCAACAATTTCATGAATTTAAGTGTGCGCATTTCCGTCCTCAGCTTTTCTGGGAGGAAGTTTCAAGGTCCCTTCAAGGTCAAACCATCTCTCTACGCATGATTACATGGTGTTCTCTTTTCTCTTTTTAATCATGATTGGTTGATTCTCTTTCGCTGTTGCCTTCTCTTTTACAAAGTTTTTAATATTTAGCCTTTTGATATCTTCCTCTTTTTAACCCATTTTCTTTTGTCTTTCCAACACATTCCACCTTTTTGTCCTACAGTGCGTCACTGCCGCCTTCGATGTTATCGCTTGGCATTTTTCGAAAGCAGATCAACATTTAAAAATCTCCACCCCAGGCTAAGAAACTACAAAACTTGGAGAAGGGTTGATCAATCTTTTTCCTCCTCATCTCTTCTCAGAATCACGATTAGCCAGGATATCGATGCAGGAAATCGTGCCACCACAGACAAACGTAGATGTCATCAATGGCACAAGATGACTGTGGAGGGAACGGAAGCCCGCTTCGGTCCACACGATTCCATACCGTTACGGGAAGGCAATCAAGAAAAGAACCCTTCCTGTGCCTGAGGTACGCATTCGTTTCTACGATTGAGGTAAGAGTTCGTCGGCACGGCAAAATGTCAAGCAGCGGCGTGAAATTGAAGAATGCTTAGAAAATCCGAGTGGCGTGGCTGAAAGAGAAGATAGCAAGTCTCTGCCGTTAGTCGATCGACTTTCTGTTGGTAAATCTATTGCGCTTGACCGGTGTCTTCTTGCCTGTTGGCAGTTGATCTGTCTCCCAAACCAAAATTTTGGTAGAGCTCTGTTCAGCGCATTCTTCCTGGTGTGTCCATTCATCTTCGACTTCCATGCGAAGCCTGTTGGTCACGTGAGGAATCAACCCTCGCAGCTTAAAGCTAAAACACGTGAGAAAAATCGGAATGCTTTGCGGAACAGATAATGGGGAGCTTCAATAACTTGCGGAAAACCTGCAGCTTGATTACGCTTCTCCATTCCAGCTTTAACCTCAGCAGCTTTGAAGAATATTTCAGGAAATCCGGAAGGGTGCAAGAAGTCTGTTTACGAGCTGCAGAAGAAAGCATATGCTGTGTTTCGTCTTCCAGCCAAGGCGTTAACTTGAAGTGAGAAAAGAGAGCACGAACACACACCACAGCGCGTTTGGCCTTTCCCACGTACTATCTTCCGTCTTTGTAGTCCTTCACAAATTTGGTTAACTCGGCACCTGGCTAGTCCTTCAGTTGGAGGGCCATAACCTGGCCTGTGTCACCGAGTGGTCCGAGAAACTCTCAACCTTGGTCGTAAGCACTGAATGGACTGCAAAGATCCAACGAGTCTCTTCACGAGATACGTTCTTCCTACACTTGAGGAGTGTTTGCTTGCCCGAATGTTACGATGACTTCCAGACGTTACAGAACAACTGGTATGCATGTCAACCTTGCCTTCCTCATTGGGACACTCTTACTTGAAGCGAACGGGACGACAGCCTCTGCCTCACCGGAACGTAAGATTCAACGGGGGTTTGGAACAAATAAGTGCCCTATGTTGTTTTCCTCTTAATTTGGAACCGATTTATAATCCTTTAGCCAAGAGTTCTGACCTTTCTGAATTGAAGGGAAGGCCAATTGAGAGCTCTGACATTTTGAACTTCCATGTTAATCCATTTCAAGAGCTCGGGCTTTTTGGAAACAGACTTTGCTCGATTGGTAATTTAAGGTTTCAAGATGCGATCCAGTTGTATCGTGAAAACATATCAGCGCTAAACAGTTGTTAACTTGTCATCACTCCTCCTGTCTTCTACAAAAGAGATGTGACCTAGATCCTCGGTTGAAAACTTAATACAATTAATGCTCAACTCCGTGCTGCCACAAGAGCTCGAACCTGCAGCCAGAAATGACTTGGAAAATGAACGTTCCTCACTATCGTTATGCCCGTACATCTTCCACTGAAATGTAGTGTCCAGGGCAAACTTAATTTTAATTTCTCATCCCCTCCGAGTTCTGGCGTCGTCTGGATCCGGAAGATGATAGTTCCCAAGGAACGACAGAGGCCAAACACATAAAACGTGATTTTAACCGACGTTGGTGTCCGGAGGAAACGGTAAATGTGAGCTTAACCCGCTTAAAGGCGAACAACGATTTCCGCGATGAGTGGCTGCGGTTTTAAGGGAGAACACACGTTGTCGGTACATGGCTTACGCCCATCCCTTCGAGTGAGTGTTTCACGAAACTCTGGCCGCTCAGTTCTTTGGACGTTGAAAAATTAAATTTTCTCACGGTATAGAGAGAGATGCCGACGTGTCAGAAGGAACACCTGCCAGTACAAGTCACGGCTGACCGACGTCTCGAGGCCAGCTCCGGGTGTCAAGGAGCGCTCCAGGCCATCGTTCAAGAGGAAGGAGAGCGCCATCAAGTGACTCGCCACGGAAACACCGTGCGGCGTAGTGCTAGGCCTCTACAACATCAGTCGAGGGCATCACGAATCTTGTTTCCGTTTTTCCAAGGCCAAGGCCGTTCACAAGGAATGGGTCGTGTTTGTTAAAAAATCAGAGCCATGAACGATTCTGAAGTATGGGGAGAAGGCTTCGAGTGATCACTCAATGTTCTGTCGAGACCATTGACAAAGTACATGCTTCAAACAATACATACGGCACCGGCACCCCGGCCAGTCGCTTCCCCCAAACCGCGCGACCCGGGACAGAAAAAAGGACCCGTCTCTTGGAGGCCAAGCACATAAAACAATTCTTTATGACTTTCAGCTATGAGAAGATAAGAAGGAGCTCTTGAAGATCCGACAGCAGAGAAAACTGAGAATGAAAAGATCGAGCACTAGATTTACTTCAACTCGAGTATAATTTCTGCACTGACGCACAGCTATTCTGTTCGCAGTGCCTAGGTGCAATCCCTGTTCAACAACGGCCGTGCTTCGTGCCCGGAGTGTGTGTCTGACGTGCAAGTCCGCGGTTGATTAGATTTTTCATGTGTTTTCTTCGACATGTTTTGCTCTTTTCTTGCACATGGTTCCGTCCTTTCTTTCACGCTATTCGTGCATTTCTTTCCTCTTTCACCCGGTAAAATCTCTTTGTAAGTTGACCAAAAAATGAAAAATGGTCAGTTCTGGATTTCCAGTTGTAGTGTTGGTAGATCACGCAGCCCGTCTAATGCGAGGAGAAGCTTTTTTGTCCACGCCCTGTAACGAGTTACGATGGATTTTGATATGCAAGCAATGTATAGCGCGCGAAACTTGGTCAAAGACACCTCCACTAGGCAATGTAATTATAGAGAATAAGCGAGCCACAGCAGCGTAGAGAGGAAGAATAATGTGTCCGAAAAAAGGATCAAAACAAAGACGGATACATTGACAGATTGACGAATACACGAAACGAGCCTCGAGCGAAAGCAACAGCGACGGAACTAGCCTCAATGTCGATGCACCGGAAAACAATGATATGACCAGGGAGCAAAACGCGAGACCTGTACTGACAGAAACACGTGCCGTTCGGAGCAAATTCAAAAAATGAAAGGACGAAGGGCGTACGCAATGTTTCGAGCCGAAGACACACGTAGTGTGACGCTAGAAATAATGGAAAACGCGAGGCGACAGCAACAGGGACGCCAAAAATAAAACTAGAAACGGTCAACGTTGAGCTAGCGTTTTCAGAGCGCAGAATAAAGATGACGCGGGGGGGGATAGATGAATTGGAGAAAATTTGATGAAGCTCAATCTACGCGTACCGAGACCGTGTCTAAGCAACTCATGCCTGCTCGGTTCTATTGTGCCGGGGGTCCGACTCCTGATTTCGGTACGGGCTTTGAAATTCACTAATTTTTCTTCGATCAGTATTTTTTCCTCCAGTGGTGACACTTCTTTCGAG
>JAOWAR010069109.1:0-12734 GCA_028571005.1 Clathrina lutea
GCAGATCGGTGGTTTGGGGTGTGGGGGGGGGGTGGGGACCGGGGCGGGCGATGGGGGGAGGGGGGGGGGGTGGTGGTAGAAAAGGAGTCTCCATATTCGTTATTCATACACTCAATTTCCTTAGACAAACTGGTCCCAGCTGTTGGGACCACTTGAGGACTTAATTCTGTGAGAAAATTACTGATGACTTCCTGGGATGGACTCGGCATACAAACATAAGGTTTTCTTGCCGGATACTATGTCAAACCTCATCAGCAAGAGGTAAATTGAGCGAGATAAAGAGCAGAAAGCGGAGAGGAGGAAAAGAGAAGTGTTTCTGTTTTGTTGTCGAAAAGCAAATATGGGTACATCGTAAACCCTGGCCCAGAAGTCGGGGAAGGTCTGAGGTGCAAACACACCCAATACCATGGACTGGAAGATAGGCAGTCCATACTAGAGAGTGGCAGTGTAGAGTGTAAACACACCCAATACCATGCACTGGAAGATAGGCAGTCCATGCTAGAGAGTGGCAGTGCAGAATTTTGCTGACCATTCGACACAAGGTTGCACTGTTGGCCTGTATATTCTTGCATTAATATGTATGCACTGAACCATTTCAGCTCTTTGCCCTTCTAAAGAGCTATACAGGCACGCGCGAACTACTGTATTGCAATTCATGTACCTCGTCTGATGAACATCGACTTCGTTCACAGGGATAAAACACGAAGATGGCCTGGTGGTGAAAAGTCTCGCATGAAAACCAGTCATTGTAATCATCATTGTGAGTTCACTAAGATGAAGCCAAAAAGGAGTTTCGGCGGTTAAAAAAGTCAGTCATGAATAGTCATGGAAAGAACAGAAAAATAACTATGGAGTTATGTGGACAGCAGTTTTCTTGTCTTCCAACTGATGATGGCGGAGTACACCAAACCGAGTGGACACCGTTTTTTTTTTCTAAAAAAGAGCTCTTTGTGACCTAAGTGTCTCTTCTAGGCAATTTTCATAGCTTTCACTTCTGCAAAAATATGCGAGTGACATGTACAAGATCTTCAAATCACTAATAGGTGTACACAGCTCAAAGGCAAAGAAAGTGAAAGCCACATACGTGAGTGTGTCCATAAAAAAGGGAAAACAAAAGAAGAATGAAGAAAGACATACAGTCAGAATTGACCTTACAATGGGTCCTTCACACAATCTCCTTCCCTAATCGAAGAGGACCTGACTGCAAAGCTAACGAACAAGAAACAGCATGCTGGTCATATTCGCCGACGTTCTCAAAGGACGTGATTCGAAATGTCAACGAAGAAAACTCCGAGTTTTTCCGCTCCAGAATTGCGTAAATCTGTTGGTTTTCTCAGATAGCTCTCACAAGGGACTTCTTCAAGCGGGCCATTACCACAGTCGCCGAACCTGATCACTTTGCGCTCCCCTGATGGACGATTAACGGCGTTGTCACTCCAAGAAAACACAGATGGAGCGACGATAGGCATAGGGCGACGGCATGGCCGATTATATCCCTGTTATCACCTTTGTCAGTCACATCCCCCCTCTCCCTCCCTCCCTCTCTCTCTCTCTCTCTCTCTCTCTCTCTTTCTCTCTCCCTTCTTCCCCCCTCCCTCCTTCTCTCCCTCTCTCTTTCCCTCTTCCTTTCTCCCTCTCTCTCTCCCACTCCCTCCATCTTTCTGTCTCTCTCTCTCTCTCTCTCTCTCTCTCTCTCTCTCCCCCCTCTCTCCTTCTCTCTCCATCTCTCTCGCTCTATCTCTCTCTCGCGCGCTCTCCCTCTCTCTCCTTCACTCCGTCTCTCTCTCCCTCTCTCTCTCTCTCTCTCTCTCCCTCTCTCTCTCTCTCTCTCTCTCTCCCGCTCCCTCCACCTCCTGCGCTCTCTCTCCTTCTCCCTCCTTTTCTCTCTGTCTCTCTCTTTCTCTCGCGCTCTCTCTCTTTCTCCCTATCTCTTTCTCTCCCGCTCCCTCCAACTCTCACTCACTCTCCTTCTCTCTCTCTCTCTCTCTCTCTCTGTTTTTTCTCTCGCTCTCTCCGGCACCCTCCCTCCATCTCTGTCTTCGAGAGGTGCGAAGATCAGGTGATGGGTGTGTAGCAGTAATACATCTTGTGCCCGAATGATGACTTTAAAAATGATTCTTGATACGCTCTTTGGATAAGGACCTCGCCTTCGATTCTGAAAAACAAAAACAACAAACAAAAGTAATCACGCCTCCGACTGTCGAAAAGAGAATGATCATGCCTTCAACTTTCAAAAAAAACTACGCCTTCGACTCAAAACAAAGAAAAAAGATTACCCCATCGACTGTCAAAAACAAAAACAAAAGAAATCATCCCTTCAACTGTAAAAAAAAAAACAGAATGATCATCCCTTTGACTCATCAAAAAAGGGAAAAAGATTATGCCTTCGACTCAAAAAAGAAAAAGGATCACGCCTTCGACTCTCATGATCAAAGAAAAAAAATGGATCCCGCCTTAGACTCTCCAAACCAAAAGAAAGAATCACGCCTTTTATTTTCGAAAGAAAACAAGATGACGTCTTAGATTCTCAAAATAAATCACGCCTTCGACTGTCAAAAGAGAATGTCATCAGGCCTTCGACTCGTTGATTACAAAAAAAGGAAAAAAATGGGATCACCCCTTCGACTTGTAAAGAAAAAAAGTTCACGCCTTGGACTCCCTAAACCCCCCAAAAAAAATCACGCTTTTGACTATCAAAAATCAGAAGGATCACACCTCCGACACCAAACAAAAATGGGTATCATGCCTTCGACGTTAGAACAAAAAAGGATTACGCCTTCATCTAAAGAGAAATAAATAAACTAAACAAGGGTAACACCTCCGACTCTCAAAGAAAACGATCGCGCCTGCAACTCTCTATAAACAAGAAAAGACTACATCTTGGGCGGATAAAAAAGGGGATTACGCCTTCGACGCTCAAAAACAAACCAAAAAAGCATGCCTTCAACTGTCAAAGAAAGAAACAGAACAATCCTACCTTTTACTCTCAAAAAATGAAAAAAAGATTATGCCTTTGACTCAGAAAAAAAGGATACCGCTTTCGACTCTCAAAGAAAAAAAATGGATCCCGCCTCTACTAGAATAAAGAATCACACCTTCGACTCTCAAACAAAAAACATGACACTTTCAACTCAAAATAAAAGACCATGACTTCGATTCTCAAAGAAAAAAAAGATTACGCGTTCGAAAATAGAAAGTGAATCACGTCTTCCACTCTCAAAAAAAAAAAAACGATCCCGTCTTCGACTCTCAAAGAGAAAAAAAAAAAAAAACAAGATTACGTCTTCCACTTATAGAAAGAGAAAAGGAAAAACAGGATCGAGCCTTATACGCTCAAAAAAAGACAAGATGACGACTTCGACTAAAAACACAAAAAAAGGATCATGGCTTTGACTCTCAAAGAAAAAAGAAGATTACACCTTCGACTTTCAAGAAAAGGATTACGCCGGTGATTCTCAAGAAAAGGACATACCAGTTGAAAGTGGCAAGGGGGAAAAATGTAACGTGCTCGAGAATCTGAGGTCCAGTTGAATCAACACAGATGAGTGCCACTGAGTGGTATACTACAGAGCAGCAAGATGTGAAGATCACACAAGAACTACTAGAACAACAGCTGAAGTCAGAACCTCCCAGGTATAACCGGTGCAAAGTGCACACCTAAATGATGATTGAAAACGCAGCGATGACAAAACTACTGTGACACATTGAGCTGTCGACAAAATTTGATCTCATTACTACACTATGATGAAGTTTGCTACAGAGCAGAAGATACTTTCCTCAAACTGATCAGCACTACATCAGTGGCTGTAGCATGGCTGTACAGCAACGGCACTGGCTGACCACTTATCGGAAGGTCGACAGAGCACAGCAAGCTGAGGATGAAGAGCAAGACACAGGTAAGTATTGTGATGGACAATTTAAAACAAGCAGATAAGACACAAAAACACAAGGACAGACCTTTCCAGATGTGAATGATAACAGCCAAACAAGCAAAGAGCATTTGTCATCAAAGATCAGACATACCACTACAAATCGCCAGCATTATAATGCCAAATACAATCAATAAAGAAAGAAAGAAAAAAAACTGATTCTAATGAGGGAGACGGAGATACTCATGACTGGTAAATTATTGGATGGTATTAGATGGCAGTCATTCCTGCCCTTTGGGTTCCATTTCTTCTTTGCTGCTACAAACAATCATTTGTGAAATCACCTACAGTCATATAGGCCTGACAGTAGCAATGAAGATTGCAACATTGGGTATTCTTTTTTTTATCAATGTAGAACCACCTGCAGTCATATCGGCCGGACAGGTGGCGAAAATTGACTTTATCATGTGCTGTGGCAAGCTGTGGGAGCCACTCATTCAAAAAAGTGACCTAGCTGACAGGTGCCGGATGACTTGCCGAGAATTAAAATCAATCGATTTGTTGTTTCCTTTCATAGTGCAAACTTTACACTACCACAGTTACTTCTGTAAACGTTCGTGTGACAGTTCACATCAAGAACAATGGAGAGGGCTAGAAAACAGTCATCTGCCCGATCTATGGCCGTACTCGTTCCCGGACCACCAGAAATACAATATCTCCCTAAGAAAATACCTATTTTTTTGTGAATATGGTCAGACCTTCTGTATTTCTTGGATGCACACGGTCAAAGGTTGGAATGACCACGTACAAGTCAACATAATATCACTGTGTCCCATTTCTCCAATGGACCAGCTTCCTGGCCTCCGTGTAGCCACATTGCTCCTTTCAAGCAGGCGTGCTTTAGCAAAGTTGATGGGTTACCCTTGTTTATTTTTTTCGTACACCGGGCAATTCTCACATTCGCAAGACTTAACACATTTCTCTTACGTCTACTTCAACACACAAAGATCTTCAGGATAAGATTTATTTTTTTTCTTGCGTTATTCGATACCTAATGGCTGTCATGCGCTGAACTCAAGTGACCAAATTTGAAGATTGTGATGCAATCATCTGATGAATTGGCCGTGACGTCCTCATATTATACAGTGTCAAACTTGTGAACACAATCCACAGATTTCCGCGGCAATAGGATTAGCGGTCAACGTGAACGAAACGATTTTCGAACCTCGCTCATGTCACCACACGCGCGCGCTGCCCGGGTTTTCGTTTCGTTTCGTTGGATGGAGTCTCGAATCAGTGTGCACACACAATCGTCAGAGCTTGCAAGAGCTGTTTTTGAGCAGAACTATTCTTCAGGACTTGAACATAGTATGTCCGGCGCCAAGTATGAAAAACATTCCGAAGGGACAAGAACCTAAGAAACACCATGCCTTTGTCATTTATTTTTACCATAGCTGCTTTCTTACCGGCTCAGCATAAGTGGTTTTGTAAGGTAGAAGGAATGGACAACAGCGGAACATAGTGCCAGGATAAATGCACTTGGGGTGTGGCTGTGAGTGCGAGACAAAGTGTGAGAGGATCTGTACTGTGAGAAAAGGTGTGCTAACTGAAGTGCCTACGCTAAAAGGATGTGTGAAACAACACATGTACGAAACTTAAAATGCATGACTGTGTTAAAGGCAGGTGTGGAATAATAAATGCGCGTAAGGACGTGAGCTGACGTTAGCTGAGATCCCAGCTATGCATGCGGAAACAAGTGGAGTTGTTCGACAATCTCCATTTGTTTGCATAGCTGGGGTTTTATTTTGTGTATATAGAGAGGCTCTAGTGTGTGCAGGATACTATTAGTTCGAGTTATAGAAACAACACTAAACATTGTCTGGCAATAGTCTTTCAAACAAGCCATGCTGCTCAGGAGATGCTGTCCAATAGTAGACGACGGTTTCTTTGCTGACTGCGATGCGTTTGTTAGAGAGGCTGGCACATGCGGACTGGTGCGAGTCTCCAACCGCTGTGTTGTTTCCCCAAATGCACATACCGGTCGCCATACCGGCACTTGAACAAGTAAGTAACATGATAGAGTTGTTGGGTGGGGATGCGGTCTTTGATTGTTAATTGAAACATCGGTCGAGATGTGAAACACAGTCTGACCATGCACATGGGGAAAGTTTACATTACTGCTGATCGTATTTCAGTCTAAAACCACTTAGAAATGCCGTTACTAATGTATGGCAGTTTCATAAAAAACTTTTGGTATCAAAATCGTTTGTCAAAATCGTTCGAAAAACGTTTCTTGTCAAAATCGATGAACGTTAATTTGATTGTCTAAAAGATCAATCATTGGGATAGAGAGCTAAAAGGGACGAAGGTGGAAAGCGTTTAGCCCACGTTAGGCTTCCTTAGCAATTATTTTTGTGGACAATCAGGAGAGTAGTTTTTCCCGTTCTCCATCAGGCATCCTCAATCGTCTGTGCAGAACGAACTGTGCTCCTTTGCTGTGTCATCGCAGCTTGCTCTCAGGATAGGAAGCCGGCCTGAGCAGTATTGCGCAGAGTGGACCTTTTGCTCGATACATGCTCTCTCTCTAGTGCGGTAGCAATGCTTGGCCTGAGTAATCATGTAGATGACAGCACGGGGGACGAGGGTTCTGCCCTACATGGGCTACCCAAAACGCCGGATTGCGATATTCTGTGGATCACTGGTTTTGCTTCAGATCAGAAGAGTGTTTTATTAGTAAACATGATCTGTTTACCAAAAAATAAAGTTAAAATTGCAAAGATTTCGATGTCAGAGTGCCTCGAAGGTCGAATGCTTTGTATGCTGAAGATAGGACTTTGATTACAAACTGGCTTTGATCGCAGACAGAAAAAAATGATGTTCTCGGATACAGAGTCGTTTTTGAAATGGGGAAGAGTTTTTTTGAGTAAAGTTTTCCAAAATTTCATAAGAGAGAGAGAGAGAGAGAGAGAGAGAGAGAGCTGCATACCATATTAATGGGGATAAATTGCGGGCAAACGAACAAGGGAGAGCACAAAACCCCCCTTAGGCCAACTGCTGCCAGATTTCTGGCCGGGGTTCTTTTAACTCTTTTGACGGTCATTTTTCTCTTTCTGCGCTCCTCTCCCGCTTCTGGGGTTTTCATTTCGGGAAAAGGAAGCGGTGTCTTTAGCTTAGGAGCGGAAACTAACCGTGGAAGGTAAATTCATGCCAAGTCTCCCTACCACTACCACCAAGAATTTCGGAGCTTCCAAAATTCATCCACTGGAACCAGTTGGCCTAAGGCCGTGCTATAGATGACATCTTCCTGGTTTGAAATGTGTAAAATTTGAGAAAAAGAGAGCACTGGGGAAAGAACACAGGAGAGAAGGGACAAAGCCCCATGAAAAAAACGCTGTTTTTCCCTTCTCTCTTGTCGTCTCTCAGTTTTGTCAGTGAAATGTGTGCAGTTGAGTTTGTGCTATCACTAGTGACGGTGAGCATTACTCCAGTTGTCAGTAACGTGTTATGTTAGCAATGGTTGTGTTCGTTTCTAGTTGTCAGTAACATGTTGTGTTAGCAATGGTTGTGTTCGTTTCCGGGCAGTATAACAGGCCTTAACATTTCCTTGCTTTTGGTTCAATTTATGTTTTGATCATGCAAGACATCACATAATTGTTTCGGCGTTTGTGCGTTTGTGCCGGATGGAAACCTCCCGGTGTCAGCCCTAAATGGAGTCATAAGCCTAGGCCGGTCACTGGTGGAAAGCTTGTGCTCCGCGGCTTCCGTGCAATGGTCAGGTTGACGTCCCTCGTCCTTCCGTTGTTGCTGCAACTTCACACAGCACGGAGAGACATTTGGCATCAGTAGTATAAAAACTAGGTGTCCAGGCCCACTTCTGATAAATCTCTGCCTCATCCTTCATGGTAAACGTCTCAAATTTTGTCAAGTCTCTGCCAATCTCTTATCTTACTTCGTAAGCGCCTCATTCTGATAAATCTCTGCCAAATCCTAATCCTTCCTGGAAAATGTCTTCGAAATCCAGGATCACTTCTGTCAAATCTCTGCCAATGTCTGATCTACCTGATAAATGGGTCCAATGCCTGGCACCACTTCCGAATCCTGATTCTTCATGTTAAACACCTCCACAACTCTAGCATACTTCTGATATATCTCTGATCAATTAAATTTTCATAAATCTTACCTATACAAATTTTATGAAGAGCTATACTTTATAACAGAAGCCTTCCCGTTCTCCCTGTGTAATTCACCATTTTTTTATCAGTCCATGCTGGGATCAACACTACATAACAAGGTAAAATTCCATCACAAGATCTAGAAATAAGTTATCATTATGAAGCCAACTTACAAAAGCTCCTAAATGTAACTTCCTGTTTCTATACCATCGATGTATTTCGCTGCGAAAGTTATCGATATAATCGATATGGTGTTAAATCCCCATCTCGATGAAGTTCGACTTTGTTTGCACCGTTGATAAACTTTCCCAATTTCATCAATACATGCCGGTTTATCTCCATCTTTATGCAATCTTCCATCTTGATGAAATATTCCGGGCCTGAGCTCTATGCGGACGACGTCCTGCATGCCACGTACTCTAAAGCTTCTATCCAACAAGGCATCCTAAACCTGCAGTCAAGTATATCTGCGGCATCTGCTTTGGCCTCTTCCTGGGAAGGGAAATTTTCTCCTTCAAAAACAGAGATGCTTCCCCTCAGTAAGGAAGCATTGCAGGCTCTAAGATTGACTGCATTAAACATTGACAACGAGTCGATTGCTTTGGTTGAGCAGCACAAACACCTTGGCGTAATATTATGAGCAAATCTTCGATGGGCTGGGCACCTCGAAGAGATGCTTCGAAAAGACAAACAAAGAGTTGGCCTGTTACGTGATGTGTCTCACGACCTGCCGCCACACATTTCTTCCAAGCTGTCTGACATACGTGTACCCAGTACTTGAGTACTTGTCCCGTCTGGCACACTAGTGTCACGGAAGAGCATGCACTTGCACTCAAACGAATACAGGCAGATGTCGCTCGTTACGTCTTGCACGCTGCCTGGTCAACTCCGAAAATTACTGTGTTGCAGCGTCTAGAATGGCCTGGCTTGTGCTGGAGACGCGCCGTCCTGACGCTTGTGGTTTTCCATAGTTTCTTATACCATCCTACAAGGTTGCTAGGCCAATGTTTATTTCCTTTTGCAGCATCAACTGGCCACACAGTCTGGAAACCCCATCAGCTTCTTATCGGTCAAGTTACCACGTTGACGTGCCTGAAGAGGTCATTTTTTCACTCCTCCAGTGTTTGGAATTCCCTTCCTGCTAGAATACAAAACATCCGCAGTACATTGATGTTTAGGAATGAACTTGAACAGCACTGGAACAATTACAAGTACATTTTTGATAAAAATATTCCTATCTAACCTTTTACTGTAGTTCAGAGCTCCCTCCACTTTCTCTCTCTTTTCTCCTCTCTCGTGTCCCTGTTACTGTCTTTCACAGAGCGCAGCCATACCTCTCTATTTTTGTGTTTCTCATGTTCAGTATGGGGAGACCTCCTTGATCAGGGTTATCAATCTGTTGGGGAATCCCCAAATGAATCTAAACAAATAAATACAAATAATGTGCCAATACAGAACCATTCCTCCATGTTATACCTGGTCTTGTCCGAAAAATCTATATTCTTTGTCAATAAAAGCCGGTTTATCCCTATCATTATAGTGTTTTCCACTCATACCGTATATAAACTTTGCTAATTATATATATACGCAGGTTTATTCCCCTCTCTTGTGACATGGACCGTTTTTCTACCAATTTCCCTTTACCTCTTTAAGCTGGCTTGTCCCTACCTCTATGGCGCTTTCCATTTTAAACCATGTGTAAGAATCCATGTTTCATTTACACAGAAGCCAGTTTATCATCTCAATGTCGTTCTCCGTTCTGGAACCAACACTCTTTCACTCTTTTGGCAATTCGTGCTGGTTTTTTGTCGCACAAATGAAGTTTTCCATTTCGATATGTCAAAATTCATAGTTTTTTTCGCTTCTTTTTCTTATAGACAATACTTTTCTTTTTCTCTTTTCTTTTTCATCTTTAACTCTCAAATTTTGAAAGACGAATGATCCCATCAAAATTTTTCTTTAAGTTTTTACACAATCTCACCTATAAGAATTTCATCAATTAGTACACTTTAACACACAAAGTTTTCTGTTCAAGCTGAAACATTTTCTCAGCCTTCTTGTATACATCTTTAAGACATTGTCATAAATGTCATTGTCTGGAAATATCAGATAGAAATAGAATGAGATGGGAGAGGTCAACCGTTCGTTGCCGATGCTTATGATGTTTCAACCTCTTAAACCTGTTTGTATCGTATCAATTTCATGTGCCGATAGGTTTTATATTGCAACATCAATAAAAATGAAACATTGCTTCCATTCTTGACAACATTTAAATGTACAACAGTTTAAAAATCTGAAAGGTCAAAGGTGAAAGGTGGGCTTTGTCCCAGAACCCCCTTTGCCACTACTACGTTCAAGTTTACTTTATGGATGAAAATGTCAGGATTTTCGTTGACTGGATCATAAGGAGATCTGAACAACTGATTCACAACTTCATTTACCCGGACATCTCATTGTTTGTTTGAAAAAATCGTCTTATTTTTCCTGGATTACCTCATCGTCTGAAAAGACGTGGTGGAACAGGGTTTATAGTTTATTCTTTTTGTGGTTTTTGAAGCTGTTAATTTCATTTAAACATTCCTGTATCATCTCGATCTCGTGTGCTGACAGGCTCAGTTCCTCTTTCTTCATGAAAATGTTAAAATTTAGCATGACTGAATTAGAATCAAGACGCATTTGTGCGTGTGTTTTAATGACCATGTGTTTCGCTGGAACTTCTCCAAGCATGGCAAGCCTTGATTCCGTCTCTAATTATAATAGATATTGCCCAATGTTCACACCCATATTCCTCAGTTGGTTGACTCTGTTTCAAAATTTATTAAATGGATCAAACTTGTTAGCCATTGTGCCTTCTTTGTTCCACTTTAAACTTACTGCAAGTAGATCTACTTTGTGGCTTCAAAATAATGGCTCTTACTTGTAGACCTTGGAGACGGAAGCAAAAGGGAAATGCGATAGTAGTTCCATCAGAACATTCAAAGAAATTTTTTGTCGGGTGTCAGTTGGAACGAAATTTACCCCTTGAATGCAGCCACAGCTCCACCAGGCTAGTGGCGAGAACTTGAAGGAAACTTGCTCTCCTTCTGTTCCTTCAATCCCGGCGCCAAGTGGTCGGTATGAAGTTGGCAACGTGAACCACTGTGGCCGGAATCGGGTGAAGAAAACGGCATCATCACCTTGACCTGCTTCGTCTTGGGCTGCTTGGCCGGGTGACGGGTCGTAGAGAACGCAAAGTGACGTTCAGGTTTTAGTGAAGGGCAAAACCTGCTGTTTGAAAAATAACGCGATATTCGATCTAGTAGAAAGAGATTGCACTCACACGTGGTCCTGGATTCAAGCACTGGTCGTTGGTGAAGCCTCTTACCAGCCTACTTCAAAGCCACAGCACCATCAGGTAAACTACTAGGCTTCGGTACATGTTTGGACATGTCCATCTCGTAAACACGATCCATTTCTGCGCGCGGTTGAGAACTACGCAAATCTGTGAAAGGTACTGTACTTCCCACGCAGTGGACGTACGGAGGTCAAAGCTTCTGAGCTTCCATGCCTGACGTGTGCGTTTGAAACGCATGACTAACGCGTTCTGCCATGCCGCAACGATGTTTCACGCACTCTGGCGGAATAGATCGATTGCATAATTACGCGTCCGATCCCGAAACGGGGCACACGCAGCTGCATACTCACACACGCGTCTGCATTGTTCGGTCGTAGTTTTTCTCTCGCAATCCTCCTCGTGTTACTCATTATTTTTCTCTCTAGTTGGCTATTTTTCTCTTCGTCCAGAGCCATTCAAGCTCGATTTCTTTACGAAAAAAATCCTCGCGAAGTGTGGTCGTAGTGGTCAACTTAGCTCGATGATGGAGGGCCAGGAGGAAGGTAGCCTCGGTCAGAGTCGTATCGAAAGTGCTAGTGCTGAGGAGGACTATCCACAGAGTTCCTGGTCAGTCATTCAGTTAAAAGAATACCTTCGAAAGAAGGGTGGACGTCTTCAGGGAAGGAAGGCTGAATTGGTCGAGAGGGCGCAGTTTTACCGGGACCATCCGGATGCTGCGAAAGTACGAGAGAGGGGAAGAAGTGCGACCAGCGACAAGACGAACAGCCAGCCGCCTGACGGGACTACGAAAGCTGATGTGACGCTGAAGCAGTGGCCTGACGCTTCTGCTTCCTGGACTAGCAGCCCCAGCCAGTTTCCTGTCGTCACTTCGTCAACCGTTTTCGACCATCTTATGAAGACTGGGAAGACTTGCCCCGATGGCGAACTGCTGGTCACGCAGAAGCCTCTCCAACGTGGTTATGATTTTTATTACTGGGGCTACGTTCATGACGTAAAGCTCTTGGAGAGGGATGGAACTTTTTATGTGCAAGCGAAGTGCTGGGCTTCCCAGAAAAAGTCTGAGAAATATTCTCAAAAGATTATTCTTGTTCCT
This sequence comes from Clathrina lutea, assembly GCA_028571005.1. NCBI lineage: Eukaryota > Metazoa > Porifera > Calcarea > Clathrinida > Clathrinidae > Clathrina > Clathrina lutea. Next base: position 12,469 of record JAOWAR010069109.1, read on the forward strand.
TCGAATTCCGAAGAAAGAAGGGATGACAGAAGTGGCCAATGTCCGTCCGCAACAGCTGCGACACCAGCAGTGAAGCTTCAAGTGAAGTATGCTTCGTGTATTCCCTGCCCTGCAGGTACCTGCGGTGGTCTCTGCCAACACATTTTTGCGCTACTGACGGTCCTCGAGCGACACTCGCCTCGTGACTCGCAAGACTTACCTGGCCCAGAATCAGTAACAAGCGCTCCGAGATCCTGGGGTCCGCGCACCAGGGATGTTGAACCCAA
>JAOWAR010069220.1:0-12734 GCA_028571005.1 Clathrina lutea
ACGTGGGTCAAGGCAGCATGTCCGCGGAAGTGTCGGCTGCCCTACACTAGCCATAGCGGAGGGACGCTTTATGTGAAGTCAATACTGCATTATTTATTTATTTATTTATTCTCCTCTATTTATCATAGTGAGCTATAAATTGTTTTAAATTTCGTGTTGTATGCTCTAATTTCGTGACATTCTAGGTATCTGGTGTTTCTTGGTAATATTTCAATAAAGCTGTTTCAAGTGAGTGAGTGAGAGAGAGAGGACGAAAGGAACATGCAATGTTTGAGCCGAGAATCGGACCCGGGTATAAGTTGGAAGCCCGTTCCAAAGCTCTACCAGCTGATCTTTATGCTTGAATATTTGGCTGACAGGCCTTCTCAGTTTTCAAATCCTGCATCTGCCACCAGACTTCACGATCGCCCTCGGTTTCACAGCAGCGCCGCGGCTACAGACATAATTATAATTATAAGCTTGGCGGCTTGGAGGCTTTCTCCTAAACTAATGCTGACCGGTCAAAACTTAGTAACTGACTGGAATCATTGAGCCTGGGGTGTCGGACGACAAATTTTATAACCTCCATCAATACCCGGTCGAAAGCCGATTGATCCTGCATGCCGGTTCGCGAAAACCTGCCGAAACCAAAAACGACCCAACGGTCTCAAAAGTCAAAATGAGGGGACGAATTCACAGGCAAAGGGCCGAGACGCCCGCGACCATCTCTGATTGATCACGTCCATTCTACTAAGCCCTGTCTCTGGTAACGACACCTCGCTCCACGAATGAAAAAACGGACGCTTCCGTGGCCACCGATCGGTCATAACTCTGCGGCTGATGCTCACCCCTCTTTGACTCTGCGGCTGAGCCTTTCAGGCCACCGAAGGCAGTGTGTGCACCACTCTGGGCACAGTAGGGTGTTTAGCGACTATCGCCAGCGCGCTGTCTATTCATTCCTGTCTCGCCAAGGTTCAGCCTGCGGCCTTCACAGGCCGCTGGGGGCCTTGGCATCGATACAAAGATCACAGTCGAAGCCAGGAGCTTGGAACTTCGAGGATACGATATTTATAAACACGCGACAGCTGAGGTGAAAGAAGAAGCACCAGTCGAGAGACGTCTTGCTATTCGCGCAGTCGAGCGATGTACGCAGGCCAGGCAGCTGCCGACAGCGGTAGGACTGAATATCGTAAGCATGCTTCACCTCAGCTTTGGTTGGCTTCTGTCGGTTCTGAACTCATGTGATCATGATTTCTTGCTCCTTGGGCAGCCCCGTCACGACCCGAACCTCCCGGTGTTGGGAAGGTGACGCACCACAGCATCGAGCTGTGCTGGAGCGAGTCGACGTCAGGCCGCCGTTGCAGCTACTGCGTGCAAGAAGACGAGGGAGAAGGCGAATATGGCATCGTGTACAGGTATACTATGAACCTAAGAAGTCAAGCAGGGCTGACGAGCTAGCTAGCAGGTGTCTGTATGCATGGAAGATCGAGTGGGCTCGTGTTCCGTGTAGCTATGCTTGCTAATGTTGTAAAACAGTGTGAAGCCATTCAGTTTTCCAGCTGGCATCCACTATCTTCCCATAAAGGCATCTACAAATCCGACCACAACCCCCACAAAGAAAGAAATAATTTATGCTTGGCGAGGCAAAACGATAGAAACAAACAAATGGCCAGCGTGAAGTGATCGGAGTGTTGGCACCAGTAAGGAACAAAGCAAACATGAGGTTTCCTTCCCCTGAAATCTTCTCTCCATTGAGGCAGGATGTCAGTAGTTAATCGCATTTAATTCATGAGTGGTAGATCTATCGATTGTCACGCGTGATCTGTGCTTATGTGTGATGTAGACTGACCGTACATGTAAAATTGATCTTCTCTTCGGCCTGTCAACTTACTCCACGCAAGCATGACCCCATGGTTGGTCTTCACGTAGGCTGGGTTCAAGTGCGGAATGATGCCTAGGTCATACTCACAGATCTCTACATCGGTATGATCGCAGCTATGAAAGCACTTTGCTCAGCTCTGTTGCAAAATGAAACTGAAGCCTTTTTCCTGGTCGCCACTACTTTAGCCACTAGGAGCTTGTTCTCGATCGTCGAGAGAGCTTCCTTTCAACTTTTTCCGGCCCTGGGTTGCCTTGGAAACCAACATGTGCAAGGGCTATCTTCCTTCTGTGCCACAAGGAGTGTAGGTGTTCATGTCAGAGACCATGACATTAAACGGACCATGGAATATTAAAGAAAAAATCAGGCAGACGTGCTCAAAGATTGTAATAACAGATCTGCTTCACCTCTGCATTTATGGCTCTCCTTCAGCTGGCTGACAAAGAAGACGTCCTTTAAATTAGGAAAACACTGCAGATCAAACTGAGTAGTTGTTGGTTTGTGAGAAACACCTCTGATGGTTGGGTGATCATGTTTAATTTGATGTCAGAGTTCTGAGGTCATGGTCAGAGTTCAACGTCCTTGTTTTGTCTTTTCGATACGCAAGAAGTGACAGGTGCACCATGTCTGGCTTCGTTTCTTTACTTGATTTCCCAGAGTGTTTCTTTGTCTTTTACAGCGGATATGCGACAAGGCACATTCTTCAAGGGCTCAACCCAAGTTCAGAGTATCGATTCCGCATAAGGGCCGCAAATAGTGTTGGACACAGTCCATGGAGTGCCGTCGTCAAAGTCAAAACCACAAGTAAGGAACAGACTACAGCTTAGTGCAGCCACGGCCAGAAACTATAAGTCTGAGGACTTCTAATTGTTGTTCAACTAAATTGTTGTGCTGGTGTGTGATAGAGCCAATTTAATGGTAAGCAACGCAGACTGTATGAGCTAACATCCGTGGTAGCCGCCGGCATTCAAGCAACTTAAAATTTGCTTAGCCAGCAATGCTGGCACTGTCTCTGTGGCCATGCTACACCCAGGCAGAGTGTTTCATTGATATTGAGGTTTTGGGGGCATTCTAATTTTTCAAGTTCTCTTTCTGGGTGAGTGCTCGCTTCACCTGTCCATTTCTGGTCTGTTCGATTTGTTATCCTTCACCCAGAAATGCCTCTCACAGGACTTGAGCTTCACCGGGCTGTACAAAACATGGACATTGCGGGAATTCGAAAGGCCCTCGCAACTGGGTACGTGGTATTTGTCAAAATGGGTGAGTATAATCAGAAAGGGTTGCTAACAACACTTTATCAGGCCCATTGTTTTGGCTTATTCGAAAAGAAGCAATCATTGTTACCGCTCAAGCTTAGTGGAGGCACGCTTGTAATGATTTTCTCTGGATATCTTCTTTCAGGCTCAACATAGACACAGCAGACAAGTTTGGCTCAACGCCACTGATGAATGCATCATCCAAGGGATACTGCAAGTTAGTAAGCAAGCACGTTGCATGAAGCACATTGCACCTGGACATATCAGTCAGTTTGATCCTTTATCTGTTTATATTGTTAGGATGCAGGTTGGGCTTCACAACGAAAATGAGGATGTTGTGAGTTTGAGCAAGACTTTACACAGGCACGCTCTTTAGGTAGCTGCACAATGTCGTAGGTACAAGGAAAGGTGATCACAATAGATTACTACACGTCTGACCAGAGGCTGGCCTTCCCTTATGTATGTGCAAAACACCATGTACCATACACGGTCATGAGTTCAGAGGGTAAAGGATGGGCAATTGGTAGTGGTGTAGCTTTACTGGGCATAAGCTGCACAATCTCTCCTAGACAAACGATGTTTCCAGCTGTCATTAATTCTTTATTTAAAAAGTACAGTTGGAATGCCCATAGCGCTCCACAAAGCCAATTTTTTTTTGAATTGGCTGAGTGGCAGAGCAGTTACGATCGTGGCATTCCGGCTGTGCTAGGTGATGGCGCCGCAGGTTCGAGCCCTCCCTGTGTGTCATTTCTTCCTCTTCTCTTCCGTTGAATGTCAAAAATTCTTTCAGTGTTTATGTCATTATATAAATAATATAGTGTATCAGCTGTCAAAGGGTGCGACTTTGGATTCTGACAAAGACGGTGGGTGCTTTATTCTGGTGCAGTGTTGTTGCTTTTCTTCTGGAGGAAGGAGCGGATGTGAATGGCTGCAATGCAGCTGGAAAGACAAGGTGAGGAATTGGTGTGCTGCCATCCAGTACATTTACAGACAGCAAGTATGAACCGTTGTGCTAAAAGGTGTGCTACAATTTGTGCTAAAAAGGTTGAACTCTGCTGTTTGCTTGTGCAGCCTCATGGCCGCCTGCTACGAGGGTCAAATTAAAGTTATCCAGCAGCTGCGAGCGGCTGGGGCTCGATGGGACTCCACAGACAGGGCAGGTGGGCAGATGTCAAGTTCAATTGGCTAGAACCGGCGTTGACGTGTAAAGGGCAGTCCATGGTCTGCTAGGAATCATGTTGACGGAATAATCATCTCAGGCTTAGTTGGTCTCCAAGACAGTCAAACTTATAAACTAGTGCACTGTACTGGGAAGCTTAATATCAGATCTAAAGTCAAGGGTATAAACTAGCACACTGTACTGGTAATATTAGATCGAAAAAGGGATTTTCTGTCCAATCAGTCTGTCCATTATGAAATTCAGTGGAACAATGCATATGGAGGTCACCGCTCAACCTCTTTTACCATTTGAGATAAAAGTCTACAAGTATTGATCAAAACAGGATGGATTTTAAACATGGACTGTGCAATGATCAATCTTTCAAACAGTGCAACTTCACTAGCTTAAGAGTTGTTTCCCTCTATGGGATGATTTCTTTCTCAGAGGTTTTCAGTGGGTGTACAGTGAACAATATAGAGCTTGTTTCTCTCCATGCTGAAGGACAATGTTCCATTCACTATGCATGCGATGGAGGCCGAGCAGCCATCATCAACCTGATCGTGACAACTGATCCGTGGATGGTAAGCGACCATGACAACAACTAAATCCGAGCCAAGTCCAACAATGAACATGCAAAGTGTGTTTGTGAGCTGCTGGAGTGCTACGTGCATCTATCCTTTTTTCCTTTTCCTTTTCTTTGTTCTTTGCCCAATCAGTGATACTGTAATGTACATATTTAATGCTAGTAAAATTTATGCTCATTAGTAACACTCTTCACGGTTCAGAATTTCTTAGTGGCTTGAACTAAAGTTAGAGCCCCAAGTCTTTTTGGGCATACCAGAGGATCTGTGCATGTTGAAACCTACATTATCCGTTTTGTATTTTTTTCTTCATGAAATTGAGCTTGATGGGGAAAGGTTAGGGATACAGTGCCAACCATGATCACAGGTAGGAAGCAAGGTAGAGACAAAGACAAGTGGTTTCAAGTGAACCTGACGAGACCTGCATGCCAGCATTTACGGGACAAAATATTTTCAATGTCTTGAAAAGTGACCTTCCCTCAGCTGAGCCCTGAAAGGTGTCAATTAGAATGTTGAAACAGTTCATCACTATTATCATATTTTTGTTGACATTTTCCATGTAAAGATTGAGCAGCAGGATGGTTCAGGATGGACACCATTGATGCGACTCGGTAAGTAAAGACATAGGTTATAGCTGTTGTAAACTGAAGATTCCAAAAACGTATCAATAATTCAGTTTCTGCCATTATCACTATGACGACTGGTGGCATTTTAGGTGGATTAAGCTAAAACAGTGTCTTGTTTTTCCGCACAGCAACGGTTGGTGGAAATATCGAAGCTGGAAAAATGCTCATTGACGCCGGAGCAGATGTCAATGCACGAGACGAAGCCGGGAAATCTATTCTGATGGTATGCCCTTGCTAGTTGACGAAGCCAGGAAATCTTTTCTGATATGCCCTTGCTAGTTCTCAGCAAGACATAGGACTTGCTGGCTTTGCCTAAATCTCTTCAGTTTGTGAGTTGAGAAAGACTTGCACTTTGGTCATGCAGAGTGCTTGGCAGGGCATCTCATGCCTTTATACCGGTATAACACACACATATATGTATACTGCTTTCAAGAAACATTGACACACAGGCACGGTAAACTAAATTATGGCCCACTAGCTGTTTTGGAATGTTGAGCTGAGGATCATCTTTATATTAGTGAAAGCATTCTCTTGCCAGGCCAAGGATGTTCTTCCATCATTTACAAAAAAGTATGGGTACGTACAAGTTTATAAGTGGCGGTGGCTGTGGGCTGATGTATGTGGAGAAAACGTCCACATGTTTGGCTGAGCGCATTCGTGAGCAACTATTCTGCCTAGGCTCTTCCAGGGAGCCAAGTTGAAATCAATGTCAGTGGACTCAGCAATTATGCAGTACCTGAGGTAGAATCCTGAATGTTGGACCAAATTTTTGGAGCAAATCTTTGGTCACCGGTTTTCCAAGCTTGGCTCCAGCGCGTGGACATCTGCACCTTGATGTGCTTGAAGCGCTTTTCATCTGGGCTCAAGGCCGCCGGAATTGTGTTCTCAGAAGGATCATGTCGGGGTTCTAAAATTAGTGTAATTGATTTTCACGATGCTTGTTAGACTTGTTCGCACTTTCTTGTGTCATCGCCTGTTAATCATTCTCGCTAGTTTCTGCCTTTTTTTCATGTTAAAACTCCGTTCTCCTGCGTGTAGTAAGTTATGGTAGTGTAAACGTCTAAAGAGGACTGGGAAAAACGCCGTAAAGTTTAGCATGCCTGTGTCCATGTTTCTTGAAAGCTGTATATATGCCTTGATTGACAAACTTTTGAAACTATCTATGGTATAATCCTTGGCATACTAGCTATATATATATATACATGTGTATATATATATATATATATAATGAAAGAAGAAGAGTACTTCCTCCCACGTATAGTGCTCAATACTGCAAGGGCAAACAGACGAGGACAGCCTAAGACAAGTTCGTAACTGCCAGTTTCATGGCGTTTAATGCCAATCATCAGACGATACAAAGAACTTACGCTCGGATAACCAGAGATACAGTATATGCTGAAAAAGGGACAAAAGAAGGCACGAAAAAGGAAGTGTGGTTTTGACGCGTGCACTCTACTGTGGGTTCGTGCATTTCAAGATGCAAATGCTAGCTGTGTGTGTGTGTGTGTGTGTGTGTGTGTGTGTGTGTGTGTGTGTGTGTGTGTGTGTGCATTGGGGAAGGAGAAGACAGGTGCTAGCTATGTGGCAGCATGGGCGAGTAGTAACTTCCGGTCGTGTCTGCATTTGGAGAATATCTCCGTTCGATGGTTGAGCCTTTGACGATTCTCGGTTCGCAAAATCTGGAACTTCTCCGAAGTGGATAGGCTGCATTTACCGTTGATATATAAGGGAAAAAGGGAAGCGAATCATTGGTCTTCTATCCGTTACTTCAAGTTTCACACCTTCTTGGCAATTTTCAGACGGATTTCTGAAGCCAAAAAGGTGAGAAACTTGAAGTAACAGATAGAAGACCAATGCTTAGCCTCCCTTTGTCCCTTGCATTACTGCTCCATGTTCCCACATATTCAGTGCTTTTTATTGGGATATTGAACGCTTTTTCTGTACTTTATATGTATTATATTAGTTTCTGAGCCCGAGGAATTATCAGCTGGTAAATGCCGAGGCGTTTACAGCTGATAATTCCAAGGGTGAAGAAATTAACATACTTAACTTGTTGAGGCGAGCGATGCTCCGCTCTCAGGCCCAAGCCGGCTGAGTGAGCATTGGAATTCAGGTGGATTTTTAAGTGGTGTTCCGCAAATGCAAGAGCTAGTGCATGGCTCAAAAGCTGTTATTTGCTTGGGGGAGAGAAGCAGGGAAGATGTCCTCTGAACCTCCACTCAAAAGGCACGCTTCGCCGAAGGCCCGTTAAACAGGGCTGAGAAGGCTTTTCTGGCATGCATTCCAGCTAGCACAGCAAAGAGCACTAAGTTTTGGGTTGGCGCGCTGCAGGATTTTTGTAAAGAGAAGTCGTTAGCGCTGGATTTGGGAAGTTGTTCGCCAGCTGACTTGAACGACGTACTGTGTTCTTTCTACATCGGGCTACGAATGAAGAACGGCGAGTGCTACAAGTGGAATAGCTATCTCGCTGCTTGTGCTGCAATAGGTGGCTACATTTGTGCAGTTCTGGGCCGTTCCAAGGGCAATGTCCGGAAGAATGTTGCATTCGAGAGGTCACACCATGTCTTGAATGGTGTTCTCAAGCAGCAGAAAGCCGAAGGAGAATAACCGAGCGTCGCTCATAAGCAGGCTCTCACTAGCTACGATCTTGAATGCGTTAGTCAATATTTATCTGACGTAGTGGAGTCTTTTTGACATTTGTCTTTTCAACACTCGTCTTCCTGTCCTGTCTTCTACTAAGAGCTTTAAGTGTGATCGTGGCTCGTCTCCTATTTGGGTTCTAAAAGAAAAAGAAGGAGTAATTATACTCTGATATTTTCTTCTTTAAGAATAAATTACCGGCCAGTAACACCCTAGATTGCGAAGTATGGGCGCAAATGGGAAACATGAATATCTCCTGACCAGGGACAAGTTAAATACATTTAACTGCAGACAGTATTGTTTCGGCTTTTGTGGCCTCGATTATCAGTGCAGTACAAAACTTGAGACAAGGTTGTGAAAAGCCGAGACTTTATCACTCCCCCAGCAGCTTTCCGCTTATTGGAATATCCCGGAAACGTAGGCCACCGTACCACGTCAAGAGTGCTCAAAATCGCTGAAGCAGTGAGCTTTGCAAAATGTGAGCAGCATGGTATGTCCCAGTGAAAGTTCTCAACAAGACAAACACCAAGGAGCGGTATCAAACTGCAGACAGCACTGTTTCGGCCTTTGTGGCCTCATCAGTGCAGTCACCACACACAGGGCAGAAGCATATATAGTAAGCAGACAGTGCTGTCTTGGCCTTTGTGGGCTCATCAGTGCAGTGCAGAACCTGAAACAAAGTTGCAACAAAACAGAAACTTATCACTCCCCCAGCAACTTTTCTGCTTGTGGGATACCCAAAAGTGTAGGCTGCCATACCACGTTAAGAGGGCTTGAACCACCAAAGTGGTGAGCCTTGCAAAATGCCAGCAGCATGGCATGCGCCAGTGAGAGTGCTCAACAAGGCAAAAACCAAGGAGCAGCATCAATCAATATAATAATTATAGATAAAGCACTCATGTGCTTGTTGTCAACCTGAATGGCTGTCTTATTCCTGTGAAAAGAAAGTTCTAAAATATCCTCTGTTATCTAGTTTGTATGGCAGCAGAGAAGATTGATCAGCTAAACCCAAATGATTTAGCTTTATGCACTCTTACTCACGGAAATTACTTTCTTTCTCCTCTGGGGAGGCTAAGTGAGAGCACTAAGTGGAGGCTGATTTGTTGGTGAGCATACTTCAGGTAGCCTGGGCAGAGCCTTGCCCGGAATGCCATCTACCTGAATCTGATTCCCGGTCTGTGCTATGATAAGCATTTCTATTCTATCTCTCTCTCTCTCTCTCTCTCTATCTCTCTCTCTCTCTCTCTTCCTCCATGTCTGTGGATGAACAAGAGAAATTGATTCGATTGACTGATCTGCTGTCATTGAAATGTTTCAACTTGCTGAGACCTTGAATTGCCAGGTTGGAAAGCAAAGGAATAGCTGATGGGGTTTAGTCTTTAATGGCCAGTCAAGAGAAACTTTTGGTTCAACCTGAGAGAAATGGTCAGAGGAGAGATGGGGTAGAGAGAGAGAGAAATAGAGAAAGAGATGGACGGACAGACATACAGACAGACAGACAGACAAACAGACGGAGAGCATACTATGTAGCTGTTCATCTGTGCAGCCAATATTCTAACGCATTTCATATTTATAGAGGAAGCTGTTTCCGCCTTTACATCTTTGGTCGGGCGTATGTGTATCACTGTACCAGTGATTTCTCTTCAAATGATGGTAAAACTGCTTCCTTGCACATTTACGATGGACTGTACCTTTTTTTCTTTTACAAGAAATGCTCTCATTTGCGATTCTTTTCATTTGTTCCTTCTCTACTAAAAGATAAGTTTATGTCATTGCTATGATGTATGCTTTCAACTACAGGCTGCATCCTTGAACGGATTTGACAAGTTCGTCAAGCTTTTAGTGGACAGCGGAGCAGACACAGAAGCCAGCAATAAGGTGTAAAAGAAGGGGCATCACAGTGTGATCATAACTGTGGCTTTAGGCATACATGTGACCAGGTGCTCCCTTATTCATATAAGCTGTCGCCATTGGCCCTGACTCTTGCACGAAAACTTCAAATCGGGTTGGTAAATGCGCTTAGGATAGATGTGGAGTGAGAAAAATAGTGAATGGGGTACATGTGATGGTTGTTCAGCTCCTTCTATAGTATCTGTGCTGGTGTACCATACATAGCCCTTTCCCATGCTTTATCTCTTTCACCTATTATTATATATACACGCATTGAAAACGCAAGGAAGGAGCAGTGGTACATTGCCTTGCCACCCTGACAATAACTGCTCACTTTTCCTTATCCAGTATGGCAAAACTGCAGCGGACTTCGCTGAGTCGTTCAACAGGAGGGTACGGCTGTTGATTCATTCACATTCACCTTCACATGCATTCTTCATCTTATAAGCTTAAGCCTGCCAATTCTCTTGTAGCAAATTCTTTCTCACATGTACATTAGAAGGAAAAAAAAAACTTAAAAAAGTCAGACCAATTTCAAACACGAGAGGAAATGTAGCCTAGCTGTTTCATCGGTAACACACAGTCTTCCCGGCCCCCGACTAAACCTAGCTTTCACCACTTTACACCGGTTTAAAATTAATACTTTCATCGTCCCTGTTTCTTTGCTCTGTCTGCAGGGAGTGACCTCAGTGTTGGATCGAGCCATAAAGAGCGCTTCACAAAAAAGTGCCAGAGGTAGAACCAGCTGAGGATCTCACTGCTTGGGTTTTCACGGAGAAAATGGTTCCCACACCTTATCACTATACAGCTGCTCTTTTTACACATGCCCTAGCTACTTTGGTTCAGGCAGATCACCTTATCATGTCAGTGATAAGCAACAGAGGTGACTCAAATCAGATGTCTATTTAGTTTAAACCATGGTGAAATTCAATTCCCCTTAAGAACGATTTTTGCATTTTGTTGCTGTTGGCCACAAGCTAGTTTTTTTTTTTTTTTCAAATAAATCTTTTCTGTTAATGGCTAATTGACCGACATCCTCATGGGACCAACTTGAATTATGTGCAAAATATCACGATCATGTGATGTGTAGGTGATGGAGTATGTTAGTCGTAAAGTTGCATTTTGTTTATTCAAGCTGGTTGACTATACTCTGATGGCCCGTGGTTCAGAAGGATAAATATTTAACTACCACTTTCGGGAAGGTGTCAGGGGTATAGTTGCCTGCTCTTTTCAGGGGCTCATGGAAGAAACGCATGGACTTCATTTTAGGCAGCTTGAAGCCTGAGCTCTTCTAGGGAGTCTGGGGGTATGCTCCCCCCATGAGGAAATTTGAAAAAAACCCGAGCAAACACCATGTATTTTCTCACACTCTGGACGTGAAAACAGCGCAGTCATGCAAAAAAAGCACGTTGTTATCAGCCTTGGGCAATGATCTCCAGAAGAATGCACTGCAATGCAGAAGCATAGCCACACAGGATAATGATCAGATTGGTCCATGAACACAGAAATACCGGCAAGACAACCCTGTGTGGAGCTTGTCCTCTAGCATGAATTTTATTGTTCTCCACTCAGAGCTACACGCAGTAGCGACATTCGACTTCAGTTGTAAAAAGCTGGCGTTCGCAGGAAAGATACATGTAGTAATAGGGTGCATACAATTGATCTGCACTTCGATGTGACTCACCTCACGTTTTCACAGCCAAGTATAAAATCAAGGGTACACCTCTAAGTCGTAAGGCTTAGCCTTGGATGTATACATACATTGCTGGACCATGGTGCAGATCCACGCATTTCACAGACTTGCAGACTGCATGACTTGAGACTGTTTATTTGAGGGCTTGTCCAGTAGGCCTTGGTAAAAAAAAAGCTCGTAGCAGTTTACTTAAGCCTTTCAGCATTGCTCAAAAAGAGGCGGTTTAAGCATTCAGCTTCAGTTTAAGCCTCGTTCAACGAGCCAGTTTATGTCTCTTCTTACTAGTGGAAATGAGTACCACTGCGGATGCTATAGAAGAGTAGACATGCAGAATAGAATAGAAAACACAGAGAATGCAGCCCCAAATCTACGTGCATGTACTTGAAAAAGATCGAAACTGATGACGGCACTTAGTAGTTAAGTGCATTGTAGTGCAACATGCAGATGTACATGCGGTTTTCTTATGATTTGATGGCGCTGACAACTACTGTGGCTCACTTTTCTGAGTCAAAAGAGTGTCTGAGGCTGACAACTATTGTAGCTCGCTTTTCTGAGTCAAAAGAGTCTCTGAGGCGATGTTTAAGGCCATTTAAGCATTGTAGCTCATTTTAAGCCTCGAAAAAGCTCTGCCTGACACTTAAAGCTTCCCCGCCTCATTGGGCCTTAAAATTATTTTCAGCCTGGCTTTATTTATCAATTGGCCTACTGCCCAGTGCCCACATACATAATGTGTAGACCTATGGTCTGCATCATAATTATAAAAGCGCGCACCTGGTAGGTTGCGACACCTTCACCTGCTGCCGCCAGCTTCCACATCTCTTCGCAAACCTACTTTCAACGTTTTAAAAGTGTGTATGTACTCATGTACCCTTCACCAACTATGGGGCTGGGTGTATAGGAGACCCATACTATGGGGCTGGGTGTATAGGAGACCCATACTATGGGGCTGGGTGCATAGGAGACCCATACTATGGGGCTGGGTGTATAGGAGACCCATACTATGGGGCTGGGTGCATAGGAGACCCATACTA
>JAOWAR010069331.1:0-12732 GCA_028571005.1 Clathrina lutea
TTCTGAAAAGTTATACTCACGATCCTTTTAAAGGGTTTGGAAAAGCTGCAGAAAAACAGATACAGAATATACAGTCTAGACGTGTGGAAATCCAATCGGGCTCTACAGGAGAAAACACATTTTGGGGTATAGAGAGGGGAAGATGGATAAAGCACTCTGTTCGTTCAATTCTCCTGACAGGAACGCCAACGAGGATGTGTTAACGAGAACGGTCGGTAGAATAATGGACGATGCTGTCTAAATGTAAGGTGTGTTAGGAAATGAAACCTGATGCAGGATAGTCACATGCACAATGTAGAAACTCTACTGAAAGCGGAGAAGCGAATACCTACAACCTATATTGCTTGTGAATTGACTAAGATAGAGCAGTAGTGAAGAAAATGAAAGGTTTCCTGTGGACTTGGAGTTCTCTGCAAAGGGCGATTACTGCAGGGGAAGCCCAAAAAGCAGAGAAGCGAACACCTACAATCAGCATTTCTTTGAAATAGGACAAGATGCAGCAGGGTGACTAGAAATCATGATCTTGGACCTGTGTAAAAACCTCGAGTTGGGTAGATTCGGTTTGAACGTGAATATACCGAACAAAGCCCTTCAGATTAGATTTTACGGTTGCACGATTCAAGAATTACACATGGTGAACAAAGCCTTTCAGACCCGATTTTGAGGACCACGGGTTTGACGCATTATGGATGACGAACAAACCTTTCGGATCTGAGTTTCAAGTTCACGAGATAGAAGTATTACAGATGACGGACAAATCCCTTCAGATTAGATTTTACGATTACAGGATTCAAGGATTACAGATGGAGAGCAAAGCCGTTCACGTACGACTTTCAGGGCTATGAGGGATTAGGACGAACAAACCCTTCAGAGTCGACTTTGAAGGTCGCGGGGTTGAAAAATTACGGATGGCGGGCAAAGCCATTCAGGCTCGATCTTTAAGGGTTATAGGATTGAAGCATTATGAGGTGACTAGGACGAACAAACCCTTCAGAGTTGATTTGGAGGGTCGCAGGGTTGAAAAATTACGGATGACGTACAATCTTTTTCAGGGTGCATTTTTAAGGGTTATAGGATCGAAACAATATGGATGGTTGAGTTAATTACCCAAAGCGATTTTACCTTATGTCAAGCGTTTAATGTTTATATCAACCCGATTAAATTATCATCGTTATGGCTTTTTTGAAACTCTGCGTCCAGAGGGTTATCTTTACTATAATTTAGAATTTTTCACCATTTCAATAAGACACGAACTGGTTAGCGTTTGGTCTGTCGTGAAGTATTCTGCAGCTGTACCATTCGGGTACACGGATCACATTTCACAATGATTGTGAAAAGTTTAGAGGTATAAATCCGTCCACTTGAGAAGGAATGTACCCTGAAGAATGACTTGTCATCTACCTAATTCCAGGACTATTGATTGGATGAAACTAAATGGATAAGTCTTTGTACAAAGTGAGATTTAAACCCATGGTTGAGTCGGGTGAAGCAAGAATGAAAAAGTTTCAGCTCGGATGAAACGAAACCTAAAGAATTGACAGTGGATCACCTGTAGAACTGTTCGTGTGATAGGGACAAACTATGGCTAATCTATAGCAAACAAATTAAACGTTGAGTTGGTGTAAGGGGTCGCCACCAGACTTACCCGCCTGGAACTGAATCTCTCTCATAAGCGCTTCTGAGTCAGCCATATATGATATATGGACATTTCAATGACTTTCCGTGGTGGTTACAGCCTCGCAACGGGTAAATAAGTGAACTGTAGCTTAAGGGAGAGGACAAGGAGCCCCGTGTTCACGCACAAGTGGTACAACAGCACACTACGAATATCACAGTGAATTATTATGACTTCGCGTCGTCATTCATCATCAATCAGATCGAAGCAGTCCAGGGGCTGCGACCACTACTTACCCACGCGAGGTGTACAAATTATGCTAGGATTCACGTCTTTCGAGCTGGTGGTGAGAACGAATTGAAAACCAAAATTGGTCAAAGGCAAGATCCAGTAGAATCGTAATGACCAGCTTTAAAGCCTAGGGAGAAGTAGTTTATGGAGAAAAATGGAATCCTAAGATCGGCGTAAATCGTGTTTAACCACCAACCCAGAGCAATTCAGTTTCTCCAAGAGCTCTAGCTGATACTCAGATAACGTTTATCGTGTTGTAGCCGTAGACGTTCACATGCGAACGGGTAGTCCTTGTGAGCTTTCTGAAGTTCGGAGGGATATTCCAACCTCGGGGAATGGTCCGTTACCGAAACTTTTTGAAAAGTTGATGGGTTAAGAGGAACAGATGGGATGATGATCACGGAACAAAAGCATCATCAACTCTGTATTAAATCAGTTGAGCAGTTTGACAGAAGCTGTTTCTCTTTATGCCACCAACATCTTTCCCCATTTTTGATGACTTTGTGTCCCCGAGGCAGATTTCCAGTAGTCGGAATGTAAGTGACGAGCCTGCAATCTGGAAAGTTTCGGGTAAATCGATTAGGAAATGGTTCGGATAAGTTGAGTGAGAGTTAGATAAAGGGAGAACAATAGATGCATCCTGAAAATTCGAACGACTTTCGATTCTGAAAGTTTAACCGGATACTGTTGTCGAGGTTATTGAATGGTGATTTTACAGCTACCGAGATATCACACTTGAACAGTATTCGCAGGAATGCTGCAAGACATTTTCAGTTTTTCAGCTACATGCTCGGTTACTCCCTGCAAACCGTACACAAATTTCGATAGATTGAATTTCGCCGGTCAATGTGAGAAAAGTACGGGGTTTCGGAGGAAATGAGGATTACCGTTGCTGAATACTTTGTGAGATACAGGGACTGCCAGTCTAAAGGTGTTGGTGAGACGGTTTGATCAATGGTTGATTATTTTTCAAATGGTGTGGAAGCTTAATGTGTCCGCAGGGATGGCATTTTGCAGGACTTTCGAAGATATTCCTAGATTGTCGGCCATCGGGATTACGAAGAGAACTAAGACTCGAGAGAGCAAAAACTCAAAGCGATTCTGAACGTGAATCAATTGTCACCGGCTTTTTCCGATCAGATCTGTAGAGCCCCGGAGGGAAGAGCATATGAAAGTAAACAGGAAATTGAGTATCCTTGGGGTATATTCTCGAAACCGAAGAGGATAAGGGTAAACTTCTTGATCCTGGGGAATGTATTTTAGAAAATAAACCAGGTCACCGAGGAACGGCTGATATTTACCGACACGCTGAGCGTGTTTTCTTGTGGCCGTGAGTAAAATCCTCATGAAGCACCGATTGTCATTCAGTTTATGCGTGCCTGTTTTCAAATCGAGCGGAAGTTCACCGGTTATCGAAGGCGTTTCGCAGGACTTTCGAAGATATTCCCAGATTGTCGGCCATCGGGATTACGAAGAGAACTAAAACTCGAGAGGGCAAAATCTCACAGTGATCCTGAAGTGAGTCTGATGAAGATTGAACGTGAAGCAAATGTCACCGGCTTTTTTCCGATCAGATCCGTACAAGCCCGGAGGGGAGGACATGCAAGTAAACGGGAAATTGAGTATCTTCGAGGTATATTTTCCAAGCCGAAGAGGTTAAGGGGAAGCTTCTCGATCCTGGGGAATGTCTTTTAGGATATAAACCAGGTCACCCAGGAACGGCTGATATCTACTGACACGCTGAGCGTGTTTTGTCGAGGAATGGTCACGAGTAAAATCCTCATGGAACACCGCTTGTCATTATTTATGCATGCATGGTTTCAAATCGAGCGGACGTTCGCCGGTTATCGAAGGCGTTTCGCAGGACTTTCAAATATCTTTGTTTTTCGTCGGTCATGGTGATGAAGGGATAAAGAACTGGAGAACGAGAGGGCAAGGCTGACAAGATCTTTTGTTTCAAGGCTTGGCCGAGTTGCTTGGCATGGACCCCCACGCATACAGCGTATCTGTGTACTCATCTCCAGCTCGGTAGGCTGGTTATACCCGTCATATTTTCAAATCGGGTGATAAAAGCTAGAAGGACTTGAGGGTCTTGAAGCTTCGGTCGGAGATCGGGGTTGACTGATCTTTTCGAAGAAGGTAGAGCCTTGGAACCGGATAATTGACCGGAAGCGGGCAATCGAGGCTTTCTTGAAGCTTCGGTCGGAGATCGGGACTGATCAATCTTTTCGAAGAAGGTAGAGCCTTGGAGCCGGATAATTGACCGGAAGCGGCAATTGAGCTTTCTTGAAGCTTCGGGTTTCGAAGAAGGTAGAGTCTTGGGGCCGGATAATGGACGGGAAGCAGGTAATCGAGGCTTTCGGCTTTGAAAGCCGGAGAACGGAGGATTTCTTTCCGAAGGCTTTCGGCTTTGAGATCTTTGGAGATGGAAGATTTCTTCAGTTTAGATCTTCAATCGACGGAGAAGCCAGAAGATCTTGAGAACCTTCGATCGACGGAAAAACAGGGTTTTGAGATGGAGGATTTCTTAAGTGTGAACCTTCGATCAACAGAGAAACGGGCAATCAAGGCTTTCGGCTTTGAGAGCTTTGCAGACGGAGGATTTCTTAAGCTTGAACCTTCGATTGCCGGAGAAGCGGGCAATCAAGAGTTTCGGCTTGGAAAGCTTTGGAGACGGACGATTTCTTAACTTTGAACCTTCGATTGACAGAGAAGTGGGACTGGCCAATCCTTTCGAAGGAGTTCTAGGTAAAGGCTTTGAGTATTTCCATTGTGGTGTTGTGTCGAGTACCTTGTTGAGAGAGAGAGAGTACCTTGCTGAGAGAGTGAGAGAGAGAGATAGTCGAAGGAGTTTTGCCGAGAGAGAGTGTACCTTGCTTAGAGAGAGTACCTTGTCGAGAGAGAGAGAGAGAGAGTTGAGGGAGTTTTGCTGAGAGAGAGAGAGGGAGTGTCGAGGGAGCAGCGGGGAATGCGGGGTTATTTTCGGGGTAGCAGAGAATTGGGGATTTTGAGCGAGATCTGAGAATGCGAGGTTGTTTTCAGGGTAGCAGAGAAAGACTCGATTCGGAGGTCGGTTAGCCGTTACCTTCAAACTGTTGAAACGATCAGAGCGGAGAATTTCCGTTAGCTTCAAATTATTGAAACCTACATGGTCGTACAAAAAGCTGCGTGATAAGATACACACATGACGGTCAGGATACGCATGAGAGAGGATACACCAACGACGGTTAGGGTACGCATGATGTCATAGTGCACATGGTCACGTGATGGCCACGTGATCCGTTGCTAGGGAGTCAGGTCACGTGATCCATTGCTAAGGAGTCATGGTGATGACGTTATAGGATTACCTCATAGGATTACGTGACGGTGACGACGTCACTGTGGCGCCGGAGCCCCCTAGCAGCCAGCCATTGCTAGGGTGGCGCCGGACCGGTCTCGCCACTACTACTCAGTAGAGCTAAAACATTCGAGAACAGTACAAATTTACAGGTAACATTCTTGCCCGGTCAAATAATTCCTTTCAATTTATAAGCAACTTAGAAGAACAGTGGGCAATCTATTGGTCAGCGTGCATAACTTGCTGCTGAAAATTGGCTGGCTTGAGTCACTCGCGTAAAGATAAGTTTTTAGAGACAGGGGAAAATTCAAGAAAGTATTATTTAAGCAGGGCTGTGTTGTTGTGCAGGTCATTGTGTTCAAGGCGCCTAAACTAGCTGATCAAATCGTCATTGATCCGCAATGGGTCTACACTACGCTAGTCGGACGGCTGCTCTCTGAGAAACCCCTGCCACCGCCCTATGTTTCCTACGACAAAGGTTATGCTGAGCGGGCCGAAGTGTGCAAAGTCCTCGAAACACCAGATGCTACTGGCGAAGAGGCAGCATGTGCTCTCAGTGAGCTGGGCTACTTCATCGATCAAGGAGACCGCATCATGGTTCAGACAAAGCTGTCTTCAAAGCGTCCCAAAGGTGTCTTTCCAAGGGTTCCCTCTGAACAGAAAGCTACCATGGCCTATGGTGGTCGACGGCTGCATTGCGCTGGTGCAGCAGGTATCTCCTCTGCTGTATTCCCACATCTTCAGTGGCATTTGTACCAAGTTTTCGAAGAGGACTTCCAGGAGAGCCTGCCGCTCTGGTTCAATGGCTTGCACGTGTCAGTTGGTCGGTATCACGGCGCAGAAGCTCTGCTCCAGGCTTACCCGGCGCTAAAATGCATCGACGTCATTGTGCGTGGCAATATTGTTTACGAACAAGACTGTAATGACCTCCTAGACTTTCTCGTTGGTGCCATCTTGGAGAAGGCCGACGACCTGTCGCCCGGATCACAGCTTGAGAAGCTCTACCTCAGCTCTCGTCATCTTTCCTCCTTAGGCAATGACGGAGAAATCAGTTCCACCATAACAGCCTACCAGAAGGATAGGATTCAAGAAGCACTCCGCACTGGCGACTTTGTCACCGATGGCTGCACATCAGTTTCGGAGGACCCATATGATCTGATGCTAAGCAAGAAGGAACTTCAAAGTAAGTAGGAGGAGTAGAAGCAGAGGAGTTATTTTTGTGAGGTGTTGCAGGTGTGAAAGCATCACACCTCAGGATTAAGCATCTCGTTCTTTCCAGGGCACATACTTCAGTATGCTAGGGCCTCTGTTTGCTAATGTTGATCAGTGCTCCACAGGTCGAAACAAAGAGATGTGGCAGAAGTGCTGTGTGAGTGCTGCTGAAAAATAAAGGGATGATAGGGATTCTGGTGCTAGTTCAAACTTTTCCTGAAACTTGAAGGTCTAACATGACAGCGCATTTCTAGAGTTGAGATGCCCAGAGAGGCCCCCAAACCACCCCTTCGAGTTCGCTAAAGTCGTGCTTGTAGGTCTCTCTTCTTGGGCTTTTGAAAAGAATAACGTTCCCTTGCCAGCTGCTCAAGCCTCTGGTGAAAGCATCACTGGTCTCACAAAGCCCCTTTCTGAAGGCGTGAAGCCAATAGAGAAAATCACGCTCGGCCGTGTTTAGCTTGAGCTGCTAGATCATGATGAAGAAGTTCGTGATCACAGTGGAAATTCACCTGCACATTGTTAGGTTCCAGCTCTGCCCTGCAAAGGCAGGCTCGGTGATGATTAGCTTCATCAGAAAACAAGTTTACCAGCTTTCGAAAAGTATACATTTAACATTCATAGGCCATTGCATTATCCCACAGCGACTATTTGATCAAGGATAAGTGAGGTCTCGGTAGCCGCTTCGCATAGAGCTGTTATCGGTTCGCGGAAGACTAAAAGAAATTCTTTGCATTGACTGTTTTGAACTTAGTACCTATTGGAAGCCCTCGCATTCAGCTTTACCTCATTGAAACCTTTAGTTCGGATACGGTGTAAGGCAACTGTTGTAGGGCATTTGATGCTCTGTGTCATACACACACACACACACATACACACACACACACACACACACACACACACACACACACACAAACAGAAAACAATTCTGTTGCCCCTATTTAAACACACACCTTGCCACATTGCAATGAAAGACCCTTTACTTGGAAAGTAGGAATTTTTCATTACTGATAATAAAACATAGCATATTGTCTGTGTTACTGTAAACTTTTACTGAGCAGCATAGTCATACTTCAAGCCAGACCACACAAGCCTTGTTACCCAGTACCAAAAGCCATTGGGCAATTGTTTCAAGGGCTTTTCCCTTGTTTTTTTTTTCTTTTTTACTGTTCTTGTGAATTCATGAAGTGGCAGCTCAATTGTTTCTTTGAACACCGTTGCCTGTTTCGTTCTCTCCAGCCATCCTCTCATATTTTCCTGCTGTGCACTTGTTTTCAATATGGATGTTTGTCTATTTCATTGGTCTTTCAGTGGCAGTGTGCGGCTTGGACGACGGCATTCGCCTTGCTGAGAAAACACCAGTCCTCAAAGGGATTGCTCGGAAGTTTGATAGATTAGATGACGTCATTGAGCTATCTACTGAGCTCCTCAGTGGTGTTGGTGATGGCGGAAGTGCTTTTGTGAGGCAAAGCAGTGAGGAACGGTCACCATCAGAGGTTGCACATCAAGTGCTCAAGGAGTGGTGTCGGCGCAAACCGCGAGAAGCATGTGGAAAGCAACTGATCACTAGCCTCAGCAAAGGGAACGTTCTTCCAAGCGCCGCCGAGGAATTCCGAGCAGAGCTCCTTCCGGGGCAGCCAGGTAAACACTGCTTTTTGTACGTTTTCAATATTTTCTGAGTAAGTGCACGTCTAGGTTGGCTGTGACATGCATGGTATTTCTACAATTGCACACCACACAATCGTGTTTCTTCCGATGTAAATCTACCGCCTGTGTCTAAAATCTCTACCCCTAAATGCTATTCATGACAGAAGATAGTGTTGCTGTAACGGGTCATTTTCCGGCCATACACAGCAATGATGAAGAACAGAAAAAAACTCACGGCAGTACAGTGCCAATTTTGAAGGCTTGCAGATTTTGGGCCAGCCTACACCGAATTAGCAAAAAATAATTTCTGTTTCTAGTCCGGCACACGCGTTGACTTTGGCATTTCTACGCAAAAGCAAAATGGATCTGGCACATAGCTCTTACATCAACCTCGGAGACTGAGAGCAGAGTAGGGCATGTTAGAATTTGAGCCAAGGATCAGGGTTGTAGTTTCATGTGAGAAGATTTTGCTTGGCAATTTGGCTTCAACGTTTCCCAAAAAGAATTCTATCTAGAAAGGACTGCACTGTCATGGTCCAACCCGCTAACTCTTGTGTCAAATTAAGGGTGGGTACACCCTTTATTGAAAAACAACGGTTATTTGCTCCACAGACTATTTGTGTTTTTGTGTTAGGGCTTAAATGAAGATCGTGGAATTTTCTTTAGAGAGTGGGGTAGCTCTTCGGGAGGTGAAGTTATCGATGACAAAAGGACATTTCACGCAAATTTTCTAGAGATGATTTGCTTTTGTCTGCCAAACTTGGCCTGCTACTTACTTTCATAGGAAATTTATTAACGGAACTAAGGATGTGGTCCATTTTCTCTTAGCGTAATATAAAACATGAGATTTTACCTTCTCTTTTGTTTGAAGTGATTTCTTGTGCTTTAGCAGCTAGAGAGGGGAAAATGGTGACAGATATCAACTATTCGTAGTTCTGTATTCAAGCTCATCTACCTGGCCAGCCTTGTGCCAAGTTTCACCTCAATGTGTTTCAAGATGACTTCAAACGAACTCTAGAAATTCTGGATACCCACTTTCGAAGGAAATGCCATTTGAAATTTCCGCCAATGTATCCCTGCGGCTGCACCTTGTGCATGACATCATCTCTAGAGTAGGTAAGCCGCGGCGCCGATTGCCGTTCTTCGCGTTGATATGCCCAGAAAATGGCACCGTTTAGTATCACAATGCATGTGAAGCGTACAGTGGCACGGAGCGGGGTCAGGTGTGCTGCTCCGAGGGCAAGATCCACCAGTTCGATACGCGTCGTAAAGCCGAATCAAGCCGATTTCAAGTTGCCTAGCGCTGGCTTGGAAGGTGTTTTGAGTTGTTTGCCGCAGAAAAAATGTTGCAGTTTTAATCATAGCATGGCACATTCAAAATTACCATTGTGCGATGGAGAAGTTCAAGCAAAAAATACGCAGATTTGGGTAAGTGCTTGCAAACAGTAGCAGCGCAAGAATGCAGAAAGGGTAGCTGGGAAAATTCCTCGCTTACTTTCACCAAACTTGCCATCCACTTTCGGAAGATTGAGCAAGGTTCCTTCTTTCGTGGATGATGTTCTCGAGGATAAATAAAGGAAAAAACCAAAAAGAAAAAAACAGATCTTTTGGCCGAACGAAACTGACGTCAACGCATATGAGAGGGAGACGGCTTACAATGAAGTCAAGCGGCCGCTTTCCTCGTCGGGAATGCCCTGGAATGAAATAAAGCATCTATGTACGCTTTGCGAGGCGGCTTGCAAAAATCTTCCCGCTATTGGGAGTGCAACGGTAGGATTTCCGATGTTCAGCTTTTGCTGCGCCGAGTACTAGTCTCGCATGTCGACTTCCGCTCGGTACATGAGGACCTCGTACCCGTGCGCTCGCACCGACATGAGTAAGTGAAAAATATCACTAGGGGAAAGTTCCTGATGTATTGAAGGTCGCAGGAATAGGAATGTTTTACATCTTTCTGTTCAGTTTTCACCTTCAGCTTTCCTCTGGGGTAAACCTGAGGATGTTTGGGACCATTTCCAACTAAAATCCTAATTTGTCCACCAAAGCCAAAACGAAGGGGTACCCACCCTTAAGGTCTCTTAGGCTGAACATCGGTGGGTAAATAATGAACGTTTCTTTTCGCTGCACAGCGGACGGGCCAGGTAATGGCTCGCAGGAAGTGTGGCTCTTTTTCGAAAAATATGCTGGCAAAGTCGATTGTAACCCATCTCTTAGTGTGACTGCACCCAAATTCGAACAATATTGCCACAGTGTGTAACAAGGCATTTCATGCTAAAACAGGGCATGAGTTTGCGCTTGCTGCTAAGACGGTAGTACGCACTATGACACTGCACTTTGTGTGCTGATTGAGACCAACAGCGATCGTAACTGCTGCTCACATTGCTGTTCACTTGTACCGGTCGTTAAATTTTTGTTTATCTTTGCCGTCTTTGCCCTCTCCCTGGTTGCTGAAAACACGTGTTGAGAAATAAACAATTAACAAGGTTTACCTTAACAGAAAATAAATATGGTCGGTCATGGTTCTTTTAAGTCCTGCATGTTTGCATCCTTTGTGTGTTTAATGAACTGGAAGCTCTTGGTGCTCTCCTTTGTCACACACTAAATTTCTTTGTCTTTCAAATTTCCAGTGAGCCTTCCATTTTTATGGGTATTTGTCGTTTCTATTCCCTTTCTCTTCTAGTGCCTGTCTATGACCCACGGGATGGTGTCCGGCTCACTGAAAAATCATCAGTCCTCAAAGGGATCGCTTGGAAGTTTGATAGCTATGACAACATTGTTGAGTTGTCCAGTGACCTCCTCAGCGGTGTTGGTCAGGGAGGAAGGGTTTTTGTAAAGCAGAACAGCGTGGAAGCGTCTCTGTCGGATGTCGCACATCGAGTACTCAAAGAGTGGTGTCGGCGCAAACCGCGAGAAGCATGTGGAAAGGAACTGATCGCTACCCTCAGCAAGGTGAATGTTCTTCCAAGTGCTGCAGAGGAATTCCGAGCAGAGCTTCTCCCAGGGCAGCCAGGTAAAGACTGCTTCTTTGTGCATTTTTGAAGAGCTAAGCTTGGTTGTGGAGGTTTTGGTAACTGTGTGACAATTTGTCTAATTGCACGTGGTTCAACTGTGTGTCTCCTTTCAAACTGTCAGTGTGTAAAATGTCTACCCCTAGCTTTTCAGGAGGTGTCACGAAACCCGGCTTCATGATCAGACAGCAACAAACACACTCGGTGGAAATAGCGGTGGATTAATGACTCTGAAAATCCTTCATTCAACTCAGGAACCCCAACCAGAGAATAATGGTAACGGACAAATGAAAAACACAAACTTTCAGGCCACTTAAATACACTTGGCACGTAAGAAGCAACTGACTTTAGGAAGAACTGCACCTGCTAAAACACCACCTGTAGTGGGCTTCACCTAGTGGTTGACATCCTTCCCACCAAGACCACTACTGATGAGGACATAAACATTAATAAATTATTAAACACTTGAGGTCCAAACGTGTATATTGAAATCATTAGTTAGAATTTCTCCAAAATAAAGTCGAAGCATCTTCTGCTCATGAACGTTGCTCAATTCCATCCCTTGAACTGTCCCCACCACGCTCGAACTTGCTCCTGAAGCTTGTCATAGGCCCCTTAGTAGAAGGTCTTGAAGTTGATGTTTTCTTGTTGTGTTCCTGATGTTCCGTCTGAATGTTCCAACACAAGTCATATTGCAATGTACCAACTTGTACACTCCATTATGGAGTCGTATCACAATGAACCAACTAAGGTACGCTCCAACATAGGAATCAAGCACAGTGTACCCAACACAGGTACGCTCGGTTGACCATTGGCACACAAAGGGCTTGGCATCGCCAGCAATATTGGACAAGCCGTGCAAGTCAGAACGCGCGTGAAATGACAATCAGACTGCATCGCACAATGTAGCCAGGGCGACCGTGCGTGAAATGATGATCAGACTGCATTACCCCATGGCCAGCAATATGAGTCATATCGCACGGGTGTGAGGTCCGTCACCGGATTCTGGTCCCTATGGCGCATTATGATTATGACCAACGAACAGTCGAGCGCCCGCCGCCGAGGCCGTACAAGTAGCGCGCGTAGATCTACGCTATCAACGTATTTATGGTGCATGCTACATTCCTCATTGTACTGTCCACATCGAGCCAGCAGCTGGCAGTGTTTGAAAGCGGCTTTTTTGCTTTGACGACTTGACTTCTTCATCGCGGATATTCTACCTTTGCTGCCGATATCTCTTGCTGTGCTAGGAAAGAGCAAGGCTATAATATTATGAAATGGCTGCATTGCGTCTCGGTTGCCGACTCGGCGGCGTTCGTCGCTGTGAAGGAGAAGGCAACGGATTGGCGACCGATACGACGCGCGAGAAATGAAGTGCTTGCCATCTATTGCAGTCTAAACAGAAAAAAAAGGCAAAACTGAGGCGAAAGTCAAACTAAGCTTGTGCTGAACTTGAACAGAAGCCTATCTTTACCGCAGTTGAGAACGGAAACCACTTTGACTGCTTCAAACCTCGATCGGCCAGCAAGCGTGCACGTTCAGTTCGCCCCAATTATCATGGCGATCTCGATGTTTGGCCATGGCGAGCTTCGAGATCGATTCTGGCGACTCAGTGATCACAGGAAGCT
>JAOWAR010069442.1:0-12731 GCA_028571005.1 Clathrina lutea
ATCCTCTAGTTCAGACAACTCTCCGGGCGAGCACTCACGTCCTCGCGCCAGTAACTCCGACACCCGGCACTTCGGAGGTTCGCAGCTGCTCCCTCGATCGCCAGTAGCTGAACGTTCACCTGGCCGGTTTAACACAGTCAGGTGTCCGTCATTATTCCGAGATGTCAAACAGCATGGAGAGCAAGAAGCTTAGCCCATACTAACGCTACTAGAAAAAGAGCTAGGAGTACAAAATTTGATTCGAACGTGACCGACACTGACTATCGATCTATGTTGGAAGGCCCCGTTTTCTTGGCAGCTTCATTGAAGGCTCAATCTCATGGTTGAATCCCGAAAGATTTCCTCAGGTTGTGCTAAAACCAATACAGAGTATCAACTTATATTTCAAGTTCGATGTCTGATGTAACCACCGAAGAGGATTGGACAAAACGTTTTTTTGTCTTGTTCTTCTGTGTGTGTGTGTGGTCACGTACAGCATAAAAGTCAATCAACAGCTTGTGTGTATCGGTTTTGGGCTGAAACACGTTGCTATGGTTTTAAAATAGGGCTAAATCGGTTCGGCTCTAGAACTGGTTACATTTCCTTGCTTTATCGGTTCATTTACCCTATATTTTTTTTCTTTTTTTCTTTGTACATCTACATTCATTGTGCACCAATCAGCTGGGCATGGCCCTAGCATCTGCAGCTGTGCAACAGACGCCAGCTACCGGGGTGCACACTCAACTTCCAGATCTGCAAGGCCCCAGCCATGCAGAATCACACACACATACCTTGAACTGTGAAGTGCAATATCATTGATGTGTACCCTGACAAATGCTGCTCTTATGTCGAAAAGGATAAGGGAATTGATACTGTCAAAAGACATTTTTGGTAGCGATTAATTTTTGGTAATTTCAACAAAGGTAGGCATTGATGAAAGTTTGTAGCGACTGAAATTTCCTCTCTCACAGGAAAACATTTTTTTCGTCGAGCAATGGACATATATATTTAATTATCTTGATCACGCTTGGACGACCCTAACCTCACTAAACCATTGCTTCCCTTCCAAATTTGATCATGATCACCACTGTGATCAAGCTGGATGATTGTACCATCCATTCACATAATACATATGTACACATAAACTCAGTGACACTCGCGCAGTCACGCTCCCTGCTGACAGTGCTGAGGCCCATTCACATTCCTACAGACGACATGATATGCAGCTCTGACAAACGATTCAACCGGAGTGAGTGACTCAGGGTAGGACGTACGTTCATTCTTTCGTTTCTTTGCCTTTTAACGGTGTTTTTCTTTTCTTTTTGTTTCACTTTTGAAGAGAAATAACTTGATCTCTAGCCGTCTAAGTCTGTTGGTTCGGGATTAAGTTCTTCATCAAACGTGCGCTCCATTGGACAAAGGGGGGCTTACAGCTCACGAGGACATGACTCGATACGCGGTGGTCACTGCATGAGCAAGTGTGTACGTTCCATACACGAAGACCACAACTCAAGTAATCACTCTTTGACAAGTGGCAGAGCAACATGTAACCACATTTCCTACGATTCGTGACTCATGAATGAGTCACACACGAGTCGGTGACCCGTAACCGTCAACAAAAATACCAAAGCATTCTGTCTTTATTTGATCGATCATCACGCCAGCGCAAGAGTGAGATTGTGCAAGCGTGCTGGCACTGCCAGCGAGATCTACCATTACGAGTTGGATCTTTTTGGTTTCCTTCGCCTGCCGAGAATTTCTCGCTACCGATATAGATATATTTGCTGTTTGACAGAAGTAATCATCACCAAAAATATGTCTTTTTACAGTACTGACGTGATAAAAATTCAATCCAAAAAGGTATTTAATCGTTTCAGACCTTCTTCAAAGCTTTGATTCTTTTTGCGTGATACATGTGTATTTTTTCTTCGTGATGTACGTGTATAGTCCAAGAAGCACTGCACTTGAAACAACCATACCAGCTATACCAGTCATACAAGTTAAGTGAAGTATTTCGTGCTTTGATCATGGAATATTGTCGCCCAAAATCTTTTCATATAGTAAAAAGATCAAGATCCCCGACACCACAAGACAGTGCTCAATACCTGTACCCTGTTATACGTGTGTACAATACAGACAGTCCTCAATACCTGTCCGCTGTTATACGTGAGCGTAATACAGCATGCGTGGTCCCCTGCATGTTGTTTTCTTCTATTCACATATCAAAATATTTTTGCTGTTCCATGTACAAGTGTAGCCTGCATACAGATGGTTCAGCGGCACACATGAACACGGGTGATAGAGCAATACTTCAACCTTTCGAGCTTTTTGCTCGCTCGGCTGCCATGTGCACATATTTAGTACACGTAGACAAGAAAAACAAATCACATCGCGGCGGCTGTGCCAGGCCCCTTACCGTTCATCTGGGGATATTGTAAATCCATTCACTGAGGACGGGGCGAAGTCGGACGGGAAGCGAAAAAACGGTCGGGCAGACCCAGGCGAAGCCGAATCCGCTGCATATACCTCCAGCTCCATGCGGCCGTTCATCCCTTGCCGCTCGCGAAGCAGTCGATCGGAGAGCGGAAGCCATGAGGCGGAGAAAGACCTGGGTGTGAAGTTGGTGTTGAACACATCCTCGAACTGCAGAGACTTGGCGTGGGTGGCCGAGGCCCTCGTTGTCTGCCACACGACAACCCCCAGCACGACGAAGGCAGCGGACAGAGTAATGATGACCACCAGAATGGTTGCGAAGCACCTCCGACGTCGATTCTTCACCCTCTCCGCTTCCGTACTCAACAAGGACAGGCCCTCGCTTTGGCCAGCAAGACGCTCGGCGTCGCTCTCCGAGCCTGAAGGAACTTTCTCGTAAGGGGCAGCAGCCATTCGGCGCTTCGCTCACGCACCGTATCGTCGAGAAGCTCGGACTCCGCTTTAACGCCACTTTTGTTCGCCCAACGCTCCTTTGAAGGCAGCGGGTGCAAAGGGTATCTTTCAGGAGAACGTTATTCTGGTGCCAAGGATTAACAGTGACGGAAACCAAGGCTTTCAACCATCAGACGACAGCCTTTACTGAAACTGGCTCAGAAAACTTTTCAGCGGGTGACCTGAGTTCGGTTGTGGCGCCAACCCAGTCCGATTGGCATGTCCCAGCTAGCGGTTGGCTTGGACTGCCGCACGTGCACGATTGCCGCGCGTGCGGACAAGTTGACCTATATTAACATGATTAACCGCGCGTAGACTACGGGCGGACAAGACGGCTTATAATTATTCAGCATTTTGAACCTGGACCGCATCAGATCAGATCAGGACTCGATCTAGCTACGTACATGTATATGATCGATTCGATGGGCATGCAATAGCGCGCGGGTAGCTATCATCCACGTCCACGCATGCGCCCGTGCGCCGGTCAACCAATGACGTCACAGAGAAACGTGACCATGCATATGAAAAGTGACGTGTAGCGTAGCGGATAGTATGGCGACTCTCGTCTGCTAGGCGATTTGGTGCCGCACTCTCGAGTTACGGTTTCGGCACGGAGATCAGCATTTCTTTTCAATCGATTTATTTCCTCCAGGCTGTCAGATCTCTTCTTCTGTGTTGATTTGATTGATTGTTTCTCTCATTGATGGTAGAACTGCCAATAAGACAGGACTTTCAAATGAATGAAGATAGAATCGGATATTGTACAGAAGAACCAAAAAAGGAGAATGTCACAGAACATTGAACTAAACAGACCATGCAAGGGTCAGGGGAGGGGAGGGGGTGGACCATTATAATTATTCATTATTGCAGAAACTTGTTTAAACAGGATTTTCCAATAGCGTAGCTAATCGTGGGAATCTCCTCTGAGACTCTGAAGGGAAGGGGGAAGAGAGAGAGAGAGAGAGAGAGAGAGAGATTGAGAAAAGAGATAAGATATGTTGCAAAGATCAGTTCACATCAGCTCACAAACCAAAGGAAAACCTGCCCAAAGAAAAGTGGTTACGCAAAGAAGATCTGAAAGAAGAAACATTCCTTAATGAGGCAATCAAAAAAGGCATGCAGACTATTCCACAGGGCCTTGGTGTTGACGGATGACGTGGTATGACACTGACTATGACAGATTATGTGTGGAGAAGACACAATTTGTTGTGAGAGCGACGGGAGAAGCAAGTTTAACCCTATCCCTCTCAAGTTCCTTTGGCTTCGAAAATCATGCGGGGAGGGGGTTTGCTTTTGGGCCTCCTCCTTAAGTTTTGTTGCTTTTACTTACAGTCGCCATTTTTGGACCATTCTTCAAGGGCTAACGTTATTAGAACATTTTGATAACACAAAACTTGTCACTTTCTACCAAGAAAAACATTTTCATGGGCTGTTCAACAGTAAGTGCACATTGTCGAACGAAAGCTAAGAAACAAAAGGACGTTTGAAAGTGAAGAGAAGAAAACATGTACAATAAGATTACAAGATGAAAAATTCTTGAACTAATGAAGGGGGAGCCTCCAAAATGTTCATGTCAAGAGCAATCCTACAGGTTTGCAGAAAATCCTTGCTGCATGTTGCTTGCCCACACTTCCTGCAGGTGGTCTTCATCTACTGCAACCTGTCGTTTTCACTTTTCAGCCTTGTAACCTGAAGCTCAAGCCAACTCTGAGATGCAGAAATGGCGTCGTTTTCTTTTAGGGGTGGTCATTGGCTGCTCACTGGACATCGAGCTGCCTCTTGGTTGCGACATCGACTCAGTTTCTCGCAGCAAAAGAAACAACTACAATGCCGTTTTTGTGGAAAGGCCAGCCAAACATCTCTGATTGGCAAACGGAACAACCAGGGCCCTAGCAAAATACCATCCAGGCTCGAACGAGTCGACATCTACTTCTGCTATCCCAAGCTTCCCAAGGAGGACGGTCGCGAGGCGTTTACCCGAACGGTGTCCAAGATATACGAGAGGCAAACCCGTGTCTTCTTCGACGACTTGCCGCTCTTGGTAGAATATATTTGCCCTTACGTTGAGCTATAATGCCGGTGCCTCCTTTTGTGAAATCATACAGCTTGAAGCGGACTGCTGGCTTCTTCTTCCCGCCATCTATGGCGACGGCCATTAGGGGTCAGAGAGTGGAAAGCAGCAGAGCATTTCTCTTTCCAGTTTGCCGGACGGAACGACGTACGATGTGACTGAGCTCGAGAGGTCTCCACGCTCCTTCTCCCAGGACACGAGCCTGGAATAATCTTCTCTCCTTGATGCTGTTTGCTTCATTCGGAAATTCCAACTCTGTTACTTTGGAGAGTCTCAACGCAGGCGATGTCTTTTTGTGAGCAGCCACTTTGCGATCAGTATAGACGTGTAGAAGCGGTCCATTGAAATATTCCTTCCTTGAATTGAGACATGGCTGTCAAACTTTGTGACCAGTTCCTTGATGTAGTTCTGTGTCCTGGCAATGTAGAATGGTGATGGCTCTTTCTTTGGCTTGCCTGCGTACACCTATGATTGGTAAGTGTAGCTTAGCCGAGCATCGTTCAGGGACTTGAATAGCATACCGTATCTCTCTGGCTCTTCCGGGTTATACTGCTTGAACGCCACGTGGTTTCTCATGAGGTATAAAGTTTCACCCAAAGAAAGGCAACCACTTGGAGAAACGTGCCGACTGCATTCTTTGTTGAAGAGGTCGAACAATTGCCAGCAAGCACTGAAGCGGCCTAGCTCCCATCAGTCCGATTGGGTTGGGAAATTGTCGAAGCAGTGATATGACATCAAGAAAGAGGCCTAGGATTGGTTTTGACACATTGCTCCAGCAAAAACAGGATGACCGGTTTGTTCTGGGAATATGCGGTTAGCAGTAGGGTTGTTGAGGCCAATTAGTCACGTGAAGTACATCAGGCCAAAGAGAGCATACAGCTCTCACTTGTCTGTAGAGTGTAGGTAATCTCATGTGTGTGCTCGTGCTCTAGGGCAGCTTCGACAAGGTCCGCTCAACCTTGAGGTTGCCGGGTTGATTCAAACCACCAGGTCCATTGCTGCAAAGAAGAATACTTCAAATGCATCCCGCATGTTTGTCACAGACTTTGTTTCTCTGCTCTTCAATACTGGATCACCACTTAGATGTCGCGCGCTCAGACGCTGGCAGCCTGTGTCTTCAGGTTGAGCATCGGTCCAAAATATTTTATCCACATCCTTCTTTTCCTTAGGTCCAAGAAAGCCAGTGGAGATGTTCCCTGCTGTTGGAGGAAGCTTCTAGCCTTGGAAGTTGCCAGGATCAAGGGTCTTGTTAATGCTCCCCAAGCGCTTCTGCGTCCTTGCACGTTTCGGTGGAGGAGAAGAAGGTGGTGAATCAGGGTGTATTTCCGTAGATGGATCAGTAGTAACGGTGTTCTGCTCCAATAGACTTCCAACAGTCTGATCATCCTTGATATCAGCTCCATCTCTACTCTGATCCCGTAATCGTCATCGATTCTTGTCCTGGCTTCCAGGAGATCATTCACAGTGAACAAATGATCAAGATCTCATCCTACCCTGAACCGAGTCTCATTGACAAGCAAATTGGCTGTGTAGCTCAGCAGAACCACGAGTTTTTCTGGCTCTAGAGGATGTGCTAGAAGCCGTAACGTCCACAAACAGTCAAACGTTGTCCAAGATCACTAGAGCTCGGCCACAGAAAGCGATGAGAGTGGACGGAAACAAACTGCCATGGTGACACCAACCACCCACCACCCACCCACGGCTTCAATAATGCACTTATTTTGTTTGAGACATGAACATAGAAAAAGTCACGGAGGCTTGTGGACTGCCTCTTTGTGGTTTTGAGACATTGTAGAGTTTGATCCTGCGGGCTGCGGGGGGAGGGGTAGGGGGAGAATAGGGTCAAGTAATTGGTGGGGTTGTGCAGTTCAGATGCTGCGAGGAAGGCATTTAAAAAGTATGGATGACTTGAGAATAAGAGTGAGTGTAGATGGGCTTCGGTGTGGGCCTGTGAGATCCGAGAGACGCGGGAGTGGCGGAGAAAATGTTTGAGGTGACGACGAGATGACAGGTTGGTCAGTCAGTGTCCGAAGAAGCAGATGGGACAGTTCAGAATGATCTCGGCCCTGCTTTGTACACTTTCGATGTCGTCGGCTTGTTTTGAAGTTGCTCCACCAATCGATGGATGGTCGACAAACCGTATAAATCGTGCTCAGAGGGTCACGTGTTAGGCTGCTTTCTCGTATAGGCCGCTTCAGAAGACCAAGGAGGCGTTGGATCTTTTCACCTTAGGCCACCCTTGTCCAAGTAACGGGCCAGGGTTTTTGTTCATATACTTGCAATTTACGGGGCAAAAACCACTTTCCTTTTCGCTCCTCTCCGCTTTTTGCCTTTTTGCTTGTCAACTTTAGCTACTTCTAACGATTTTTCACAGAGTAAGGAACACGAAAATCAAGTCATTTTGCCGAGTCCCGCTCCTGTTTTCACCAGGAATTTTATCGCAGATTCAATTCCTGGAGTGGGCCGCTACTTCAACCAAGTTTGCCTAAGGATAGTTGACGTTGTGTGGCCGTGCCAACCGAGCTCGGAAGTATTATTCCTAGATGATTTTTAGCGAGCTTTGTGTGAGAGCGATCGAGGCAAGGCTGATTTAACTAATTTTTGAGCTACGTTGGCGAGCGACTGAATAAAAAAGGGGAGAAGATTTGGTGGCGCTGACAAGGAGACCAATTGCAAGTTTTGAGCCAGATGGCTGTGGTCGTGATGGCAGCAGTTGAAGAGACAGTCGAGGCTTTAGATGCTGATGAACCTGTGAAGGTCAGGTCCTGACAGGATATGGTCAGTCTAGTCGGCGTATTGCACGAGAGGCGTGGAGGCATTGATACAATATCATTGGAGTGTAACAGCTGACCACGCCTCTTTATTTTAAACTGACAGCAAGCGAACGAATAATACAATCGGAAAAAGACGATAGATACAATTAACGGGATGCTACGCAAATTGGACTAATGAATAAATTAATCAAACAAGCAATGGCTCTTTTTTTTTCTTGGAAAAGACATGTATCGTACACAATACACATTTCTTGGAAAAGACATGTATCGTACACAATACACACTCAGCAAGAGACAGGGGCACAACCAGAGCCGAAGGAAGGCGCAAGGCCATTACAGGAATCACAAGAAGAAAAAAAAACAAGAACAGAGAACAGAATCAGTGGGAGGCGAGGCCAAGAGCTGCGCCATCCTCCAGCCCCAGGCTGAAGATCTTTCGCCGAGTGCCTCGCAATCGGAGATCCACCGATCTGATGACGGCGATACAATGCCATTGATACAATATCATTGATACAATATGCTTTTTGGGGGCATAATATGCTTTTAACCATGCTATTTTGTCCCAAGTTTAAATTGCAATGTTTGGTGACTTTAGGCTAAAAATTATGCTAGCCGAAATGAAGTTATGCCATTTTACTGCTCTAGGTCCACCCTGAGCCAAATTAGGCTTCAAATCACCGACACAAACTTGACCAGACTACTCCTACTGAGAGCAGGACTGTGCTAGGCGATGGCGCCGCGGGTTCGAGCCCTCCCCGCGTGTCGCTTCGTCTTCGTCTTAAACGATCGTCAGAACTTCTTTCAGTGTTTCTATGTCAAGAGCAGGAGAGAGGTAGCTATAGGGTGAGATGCACTAAAGAGAAATAGGAGAGAGAAAGAGTAATAAACTGAAGAGAGAGCAAAAAAGCACAGTATTCACTCCCAGCGTTGGTTGAACGGCAGCATGACTACTGCCTGTAAGTGGCCTGAAACAGCACGCTCTTGTCGTTTGTCAAATGCTGCATTGAGCAAAGAAAAGACCCTTTCGGCTGAAGCCGAAGAAAGCCGGATGAGAAGCCCTGAATCTTCTTCACTGCGTTTCTCCCAAAGGAAGGTCATGCTCTTTTCTTTGCCACCAACGATGTTGTGACAGTCGTTGACAGAGGCTAGGTATGGTGGCGAGTCTTACTACAGGTCGCGTATTGTGTTGTCTTCATAAAAAATTGAAATTCCCGAAGGTACTCAATATTGCTGCTGCATCTGGTCTGGTCATACATCCCGCACGTAGTGCTCTTTTTAGAACAAAGTGGTTCGCTACATACATCACAGAAGGGCCGTCCAGATTTGAACGCAACATGTTGATCTGGGAAATTCTTCAGCCTGTCCCAAACGCTCTTTTTCGAAAGATTGCCTTTCCTGGACTCTCGGTCCCTAAAACTGTCTTCTTTCCCGACTGCAAGCAACAAATCGCTTGCGAGAAATTTTAGCTCGAAGTGGGCCTGACGGTATTGTTTCTTCTAATGAGCTCTTGTCTGCCCCGGAAGGAGCAGGCTTTGTCACGGATGTGGCCTTTTACTTGCCATGAGAAGAGAGAGATCGATGAGAAAGAAAACTGTAGTTCTCCCCGGATTTTGCTTTTCTTCGCTCTGGATAAACCAATTGTTCATCCTCTACGTTCTCGATCAAGCTCAGGCGCGCTATGTCGATACCGGATTGGTTGGGTTTGTACCTACAAAACACTGCCGCCTTCACACTTCGCATGGACGATGTCGGCGCCCTTCAGAGGAGAATGCAATTAGCCGAGGTGCTTGTTGTGACGGACAACGCGGTCCTCTAGATCTTGAGCAAAGCTGCAATGAGCTCGAGGGTCCGCCGGGTAATTTTGAATGAAGACGTTGGGTTACGGTATACCATTATGCTTTCCCCCGATTGTTATGGTTACGGTATACCATTATGCTTTTTCTCCGATTGTTATGCTTTTTTTGGCCGATAAATTATCCTAACATATTGTATGAATCTCAAAAAATTTCTTTTATTCAAGTCATAATAACGATTTGTTTGCCGAGGCATTAAAGATGTTACTCCGCAAGAGAACCGCAAGAGCGTCATGTACCAAGTATCATGCCGAGAGTGCGAAGCACAGTACATCGGGAGAACGCTGAGATCAATGGCGGTGAGAATAAAGGAACATAGCCGCCACACTCAGAACGGGCGGCGGCAAGCAAAGGCAGCGAATGTTGAAGTGAGCGAGCGAAGTGAGTTCGACGCGTACGAAGGGCGCGTCGGTCGATCGACAGGCACTGCGCGCTATTGAAGGCCGTTGTAAGTGGTAGAAGGGCTGCTGGGGAAAGGCAGCGTTTGTGCGAAGCCATAAGCGGGCGTGCAAAGGCTGAGATGGCGATAGACCGCAGCATATGGAGCTTGAATGAAGACACAAAATCGAGGATTGAACGTTTAAGACCGGTCAAGAATGGCTCGATAAAATACTTTGCCTCCGAAAAATATATTGGTCAACATCGGTCGATGTCTAGGGCTGAAAAGAGTGCTAAGTGTCTCAACGGATTCAAACGAGTCTTTGTGGATTCGGATTCGGTCAGTAAAACGGATCCTGCAGCACTGACATGCACGCCTTGGCTATCATCGCAGGCCTGCGATAAACCATGCCCGAAGCTGGTGCGCAACTCGTGTTTTGTCGCGATCGATGGACGCAGTTCATCATCATGATGCTACTGCAAACAACAGCAGCTAACACACACACTCTCTCCCTCTCTCTCCTTCTCTTTTTCTCTCTCTTTTTCTCCCTCTTCCCATCTCTTTCAGGCGCTTTCTCTTTACCACCCTCTCTCGTTCTCTCCCCCCCCCCCCCCCCCTCACCTTTTGACCTGGTCTAGGACAGCACGGACAAGCGGCTCTCGAATTTTGTCAACCATCATTGTCTTCCAGACAAGAAGAGCCATCTGCAACAACACAAGGGGCAAGAGAAGACAAATACAGACAGCTCTTGGACATCATTGTCTACATCTACAAAGCAGACGGTGTGTGTATGCGTGCGCGTGAGTGTGTGCGGCTGTGAGCACTCGCCCCCGTGCGGCGTACGAAGTACACATGTATTTGCGCAATTCAAGCCGAAGGCGACTTCCAGTACTGGAGCATTGAATGGGGAGATTTTCGACCCTCAGGTAAAGCACGGGTCGATCAGCGAGTAAAATATATAAAAAGCTCCCTTAAAATAAAAAATAAATAAAAAAAGAAAAAGAAAAATATCAAACAACTCTTAAAATCAAGTATGCAAGAAATGGCTTTGCTCTTCACCCTGATCCGCTGGTCACCATGTGATATTCTGAAACACGCGGAGTGTAAGACCAAGCCTGCTTGGCAAGAGCACAGCGGCCGCAGCCTAGTTTCATCAGGAGATACTGCACAGGACCAATAGTCATGCACGAAGAGTCACATGGACATTCACTCATTATTTGTATGTGAGTGATAAAGCCTCAGGTTTGCCAAAACCCCGTCCCAGCTTCTGTACCGCACTGACGAGGCCACAAAGTCTGAAACTGTACTGCATTTAGCATATTTTTTAGCATATATACTTTTAAAACTACGGAAGCAACTCCCGAGTTGGGAGAGTCCTCAATGCACAAAGGGAGAAAGGGCCCCCATAGGCAGCTGTTACATTAAGCTTCATGCTGGGCGGTCTGAAGATCTGCGGCGTGATCGATTCCCTGAAAATGAATCCCACATCTCTCAAAAAGAACAGATGATTGAATGACTGGGAGTGAGTACACTAAAAAAACTGAATGAGAGCAAGCGAGAAAGGAAACAGAAGACGTGAGAGCCAACAAGCACAGCATATTTGGGCATGCAACCCCACATGCATCTGGCACGGAGCAAGATGATAACGGACGTGGGAGAATGATTGTACTTGGAGTGGGCAAGTATGCCTGAGGAAAATACATCTGTACTAGTAGAATGGAACAATAATTGTGCGTGGATGCAAGGGTGTGGCTGTGAGAGTGATACCGTACAAAGTAAACGA
This sequence comes from Clathrina lutea, assembly GCA_028571005.1. Classification (NCBI taxonomy): domain Eukaryota; kingdom Metazoa; phylum Porifera; class Calcarea; order Clathrinida; family Clathrinidae; genus Clathrina; species Clathrina lutea. The sequence continues at coordinate 11,765 of JAOWAR010069442.1, forward strand.
CCAATACGGTCTGCGCAGGTCACATCGCCTCAGCGGCAAGATCGCCCCTGTGTGAAATTTAAAGCAACAGCCGCACAAGGGGCCCTTTCTTCAACTCTACATGATTTTAAACTGCAGACAGTACTGTGTCAGCCTTTCAACTCTACATGACACTAAACTGCAGACAGTGCTGTGTCGGCCTTTCTTCAACTCTACACGATTCTAAACTGGAGACAGTACTGTGTCAGCCTTTCAACTCTATATTATTTTAAACTGCAGAAAGTAGAGTGTCAGCCTTTCGTCAACTCTATATGATTTTAAACTGCAGACAGTACCGTGTCGGCCTTTCGCCAACTCCATAGGATTTTAAACTACAGACAGTACTGTGTCGGCCTTTCAACTTTGTATGACATTAAGGGTAGTTATACTCCCTTTGCTATCTGCCTGAACATGTCTGTCACACATTTATTGAGTAGTGCAATGTAAAGACCACCTATCCAGTAGATGAACGCTGAAATTCAGATTATGATAACTGTTGGTTGGACGGAGTTATGATGAAAAGAAAAACGGCGGTTCAAAACTTTTAAGTTCACCATTGTCATTTCATTTTACATGATATAACCACAGCATTGTCAGGATTGCTTCCCTTCTTGGTGTTCTAAAATATACTTTTAAGTTCACCATTGTCATTTCATTTTACATGATATAACCAAACCATTACGGGGATTGCTTCCCTTCTTGGTGTTCTAAAATATGGTGTCTCGGACTTTTTGAAAACCACTGTGAACATGAAGTATAAGGGTGGAATGAAATAAGCCATATTTGGGCATACATAAGTTTGCTCAGTTTAAAATAACTTGAGATAGAGAAAGAAAATCGACTTTTCCTAGCGCCGTTTTTTAGGCCCATGATTAAAGGGACACTGCGACGCTTTGCCAATTAAGCAAGATGGCGGATAAGTGTATTACATTTATTCGGCGTCACGACC
>JAOWAR010069553.1:0-12727 GCA_028571005.1 Clathrina lutea
GAGGGAGAGAGGGAGAGAGAGACGGCGAGAGAGACAGAGAGGGAGAAGGAGGAAGAGAGGGAGAGAGGGAGAGAGAGAGAGAGAGCGAGAGAGAGAGAGAGAGAGAGAGAGGGAGAGAGAGAGGGAGAGGGAGAGAGAGAGAGAGAGAGCAAACGACACAACATGAACAGAGTGACCAAGACTATTTGTTTACTGCAGGCAAAGTTGAACCAGTGGTAAAACTTCTCTCAGATTTCTTTGCAAAGAAGTAGCTTTTCAAAGTACCACACCAAGAATAACAACAAGAAAACAAGAGGACAATAAAAATAGAACCGATGAAATGATGAGAGCAGGAGTCGAGCAAAACAAAAGCTACCCTGACAAACAGAAAGTTTACACCTACATTGTACGCCCTCAATCGAAGAAAGCTGCTAAGTGTACTCGACTCTACTAGGTCTTATCACAGAGTCTAGGCAATTAAGAAACGGGACACTTCAGCTTCATTGTGGCAGCCTTCAATAGCCGCACGTTACAAACCTTAGGTGCATGACTACTGGCAAATGAAGGGGATCCACGCAAGCCGGACGTCCGACTCAGTGGAGGCAGTTGCCCCTGGCGATGCCCCGCATAAGGAATGTGTGGAGTATCATCGATGGCCGACGCAGACAGAGCTGGAAGGTGACGGCCTCCACCCGATGTCAAGGGCAGAGCATCAAGCGTTGCAGGCGATCGTAACTTCAGCACAACAGGAGAAGGATGACAAACATAGGCACATAAACATGTCTTTAGTCTTACCCAGACAAGCATGGAAAGAAAAAAAATCACGACAAACTGGTAGAGAATAGTACAGTGCTTGTTGAAATGAAGAAAGAACTGCGACAGCTGAGTCATCCAAGGATTCGATGCCTTTAATCTGAATTCATTTAAAAAGAAGCAGTTTTGATTGTGCCCCCTCCCTGAGCACATGAAAGCGCCATGCCCTTTAGCTGCTGTGCATTGATTCTATACGTGTCTTTGCGGAGTATCTGCTATTGCCTGTCTTACCGCAAGCACAATGATCTTCAGTCAAACACGAGCAATAACTATAAACTAACTTTTCTTTCGGCCTAAATCCTGCTGGCTGGACATTGTTGATCAGCTATCAGCAAGGAAAATGAGAAAAAACTTCACATCTTGACCAGACCCCTTTGAGCTTCCTTAAAATGTGACGGCAGTAATGGCTTCGTTATTCTCATGCCAGATCTTGAAGAGATTGATGCACAAGCGACATAGCAGCAGTGTTACTGAAGGAAAGGACGCGTCCAAGGCTTTGAGCATGTGATTTTCCCAACAGGACGATGGATGCTGTGCTTGTGTGAGCTGGGACATTGTTTCCAAAGAATTACTCACATGTTTTTGCAAATGTACCAGGTGCATCACCACCATACTAAACCCAAGACCTGCCGTATAGGCCCGCACCCTAAGTAAAGGTAAAATGAATACTTTGACAACCTGCACACATACCTCATCGCGATGTAAAGTTCCAGGTGAAAGAAAATTCGCAGCTGCAGACGTTTCTCCCTGCAACAAAGGCACCAAGAAGTAAGGTTTAAAATCAATGCATCATACTTGATCCCAATTGACCTAAAAAAAAAAAAAGGTTTTTTTCCCTTCTTTCAGATGTCATTTTATGGCATATGCAAAATGCAGGCAGGAAAGAATTTATCAATAGATTAAACAAAAAGAAAAAAAAGACTCTCCTCAAAAGCTACTTTGCTCCACACCTTGTTAACTCCAACACCTACAAGAGGATGATGTCCAGTCCCCTTTGGCCTCTTTAGTGCTGAACTAATAACACAGCCAACAGGGCAAGATGTCCTTCAACTTCTTGTCCTTTTTATCACAATTTTCGGTGCTTGCCATTGCGACAAAACAACCCAGCTGGGCAGACCGGGGCATGGCCAACAACACCCAAGCGTGTGATTCAAATCCAGGCATTATGGAGAGAACTTCACTCTCAGAAATCTCTTTCTTTTTTCTTTGTCTCTTCACAACCTTTTTTCTATCCCAATAAAAGAAAAAAAAAAAACATCCAGGTTCACTAGGTACTGCTACAAAAGAGAATGTTCTGGCCTCAAAGTCATTATTGGCTGCAGAGATCAAGTAAATTCAAGCAGATGATAGTGCCTCATTTCAGTGTTTGTACACACAGGTAGTTTCATAATTTTTTCAGGCAGAGTTGTAGCTTCATTTTAGCGTCATAGTGAGGTGCCACGCTAGTTGTCTTTGTTGTTGGATCCCTGGATAAGGAAGAAGTACGGGCTATGAAGTAGCTTGGTGTTGCGAACAAGACAAGGCTTTTGATGCGCATGTGGTGACCCTGGGGTGTCGGGTATCAAAGAGAAGAAGATAACTTCACATGAAGACTTGCAGCTAACTACAAATAAACACAGTTGTGCAAACATACCAAGTCAAAATCACTCGCAAAACTTGGCTTGGATATTTGAAGGATCGAATTTGAAGAAGAAACGGACAAAAGTAAGATTTAGAAACTTGCACACCGGCTTACACATACCCACGTCTCCATTCCACTCATGTGTTGGTCAAAACTATTCGATGCGATCTGATGGAAACAAGGAAACAGGCAAAAGCATAAAGATTACACTTCAGGACTAGGTCTAACCTAATTTTAGAGAATTTCTTCTTCTTCCTTTCTTTCTTCAAGGGGAAGAACAAGATCTTATCGAAACAAGTCACAACAAAATCAAGCAAAATAATTTGAAGGAGAGAAATAATGAACATAAATCTATACAGCCATAAAAATACAGTCTTATAAACTACTTATGTGAATACCGATTATCATTATAACCTTAAGAGTGCTAAGGCGTTCAACTGTACACTAAAACCCTCTTGTCTAAGGCAATATCCTTCACTCAGAATTGTTTCTAATTCAAAATCTTATTTGCTTTTTGAGGTTGATCATCCAGGTCAAGTGTGTGCCCTGGCTTGCCTGTAACAGAGTATGCTTTGTAGACTTCTGACTTTAACTTAAACGCGTTCAGCCCTTCACAGTGTAGCATTTCCTGCCATGCATTGGTTGGAGACAGACAGAAAGTCATGCCACGACAAAGGTTTGCTGACGTTTCCAATAGCCAAGAAGTCACTCTGCTGGACCAAATGCTGCACTAGATAGCACAGACAAAGGTACTAACTGTCAGTGTTGAACCTGTCTGCTGTGAGAATCATGTAGAATGGTTTGCCAGCAGACCTGTAACAGGGCCTCGTGGAGCTCGTGCGGCTCCTTGTTGGTCTACTCAGCCTGGGTCTGCAGGGCCTGGAAAGACATTTCCAACTGTTGCTGGGAGCAGGCAGCCTGCACTTCCAGCTGTGCCTGAGCATGTTTGGCCTGGCTTTTCATTGCTTCGAGCGAAGTCCTGGAGCCAGGCGGGCACGGTTTGTTGCTTCAACATGGCAACTGCACAGAGCGAAAAGCAAAGAGACTAACCATAGAGAGATGTTCGCTGCGCCGTGTGATGAGACAAACTTACCAGAGCAGGTTCAAGTTCGAGAAAGAAGAATCAAGTTACACCCGCGATGGCAGTGAAAATCAAAGAAAGAAAAATTTGTGCCTCGAGTGCGGCACGAATTTTTCTTTGCTTGATTTTCACTGCCATCGCAGGTGAAACTTGATTCTTCTTTCTCATTCTTCTCCTTCCCCGCGTTATCTCCTCTCTCAGGTTCAAGTTCGTTCTGATCTTTATTCTTGGAAGCTGATGCATTTCTATCTTCCAACCTCATGTGGGTGTGGGAGTGTGCCGTGTGATGGAGCTGGCTTGTCCAATGTGTGTGGAAAGCTGTATCATTGACGTCTATCTCGTCCAAAGTTAAATGTGTGATCTTGCTCTGCTAAACAGTCAACGAAGCTCTCTGGAAGTTCATCCGAAATCAGGCAGTTTCAACCGGCGGAGAAGCACATGACTGCGTGGGCTGCCACTCAGTGTCAGCTCAGCAGTATGAGGCATATGCTGAACATTTATACCTTGTCAAGAAGTGTCAGGCGAACCTGATACTAAGCGGCTCCGCCCTTCCTCCATAAAGATTAGCCAAGGAACACTCTCGCTATATACTGCCTTGTCCTACACCATGAATGTTGCTAACACCACGTTTCACAACTTCGGCAGTGTCATCTCGCCATGAATGCTGCTAACACTACATTCCACAACCTTGGTGGTGTCATCTCACCATGAATGCTGCCAACACTACATTCCACAACCTTGGTGGTGTCATCTCACCACGAATGCTGCTAACACTACATTCCACAACCTTGGTGGTGTCATCTCACCATGAATGCTGCCAACGCTACATTCCACAACCTTGGTGGTGTCATCTCACCATGAATGCTGCCAACGCTACATTCCACAATCTTGGTGGTGTCATTAAACCGTGTGTTTAAAGGGACACTGCTACTGATCCGCTACGTTGAAAAGTGGTATTTACATTTTTTCGAAGTCACGTTGGGGGAACCGAGTGATTCCACATTCAAAGTCTACGCACACCTTGTGAATGTGACAGCATCAAAGAGATATATTTCCGAAAAATGGTGCTCACAGAGCGCAGGTGTCCCTTTAAGATAAAACGGCCTTTTCTTGCCTTTTGGCTCTTCCCTGCTTTCACTTCTTGGAGATATATTTCTTCCTTGGCATGAATTAATTCATCGTTTTCACGGTCTTGTTTGTTGCAAGGTGATTAGGATAGGTCGTGCAGAGGTGCGTATTTCCAAGCATACCCCTAGTAGATTTTTCTTTTCTTTACAAACCTGTTTGTACAACATCTATGGGAGGTTATATACATCTCGAGAATCCCTGCGCGCTAACACTAAGATATCAACAACAAATACCCGCATCCTCATATAGCTGTAGGCTCGGACAGGCTAACTGATATCAAAGCCGATTCACGTATTTTCAGTGACGGACTAACGGTCCTGTCTACCATCAATACCACTCACAGAGCCGATATCCCTGCGTCTGCGCGCTAGGAGCGACCTCAGTCTGTTTAGGTGCACATGCGATGAGGAAAGCAAACAAACATCAAAGCAATGGCGTCAGTCGAGTTAGCACGACTGAACAACCCAAGCCCTCCCAGACCCTTGCCATGTTCGAGGAATAACAAATTTGTTATTGACAAAACAAAAAGAAAAGAAAGAAAAGAAAGGGAATGTATAAAAATAGAAAGAAGAAGAAAGAAACTCCACCTTTCTGCTTCTCCTTCTGCCATTCTCCCTTCGATTGCCTTAGCCTTTTACGCACTCATTCTCGGAAGTTTAAAAGAGAAAAGCAAATGCCCAGCTGTTGCCAGGGATAGTCGTCATTTTTGACGAAACTGATATACAAGCCTTCACTCAATTTTTTGCGCTTCAGCACCAAATGGCAACAGGATTATCGATCACTGGCCATGGTAGGCAGGATGAGAAGAGAGACTTGGCATGCAAACATTTCATTTCCCAACTTTCTTTTTATCCCTTTTTTCTTTCGGCTTCCAATGATCACGAGCGCCTTATAGTTATCTACCTTCTCCCTAGATCTATATATAGCTACATGATATGACACCGACGCGAAAAAGCGAAGTTGGCCGGCCCGCGCAGCGCGGCTGAGCCTTGGAAAATTACCATAGCTACAGTATCTATGCACATGACGTCATCCGACCATGCATATGCGATTGTCTACATGACATCCAAATCGGCCAAAATCTAGTTCGACTCCGAGCTTCAGCTAGTCTTCCGATTTCTCGAAAAAAATCAGAAAAACATGTTTGCGGGAAAAGGTATCCCATTGGCTCTGAAAAAAGTTCATTGCCAAAAACGAAGTCATTACCCCTTCTCAAATCACCACTCAGCCTCTGCAGTTGGAGAAGGTCCAATTTTGAAGTTGAAGAGCAAAGGCCAGAGGAGACGTAAAGAAAAGTATGAAACCTCGCCAAAAAAGTTTTAGGGATGGCAAAAAATTGCTCGGGACACATGTTTCGGAAAAGAAGTGGGCAACCAATAACCGACAGTCATGGCACTTCGCAAAATAAAACTACAAAGACAAGTGCCCACCAGCTGCAGAAATTACTATGAAGAAAGGGCAAAAAGAACGAGACCATAAAGACGCGGAAAGGATGCAAATCAGTAGCCGGATAAGAAAGACCATCCAAAATCAAAAACTTAAGACAGTGTGAAAGAGTAAACGACAAAAAAAGAAGCCACATCCACAGAATCCGAGACAGAGCATGAAGACGTAACTGCAAGGAATGCACTTCCTTGTGAGTGTGTTTAAAAAGCTAGTTGTAACCGCAAGGAATGCACTTCCTTGCGAGTGTGTTAAAAAAGCTAATTGTAACCGTAAGGAATGCACTTCCTTCGAGTGCGTTAAAAAGCTAATTGTAACCGTAAGGATTGCACTTCCTTGCCAGTGCGTTAAAAAGCTAATTGTTTCAAACACCAGAAACATCGGTGACAATAGAAGAAAATTATATCCTGTGTACGCACCAGGGGTCAGTTGACGTTCACAGCTGACAAAACATTTTACATCACCAGCAGACCTAAGAGCTTCCATCAGATTCTTTGCCGTGGTCTGCTTTATGCTTATTCCACCGTTCCTCGGCCATCCGCTGCAAGCGAACTTGTGTTCTCTCGGAGTCTTTACCGGCCAGAGTGCAACTTACATCACTAGAAGACCTAACAGCTTCCATCAGATTCTTCACCGCGGTCTGCTTTGTGCTTAATCCACCGTTCCTCGGCCATCCGCTGCAAGCGATCTTGTGTGCTCTCTGAGTCTTTACCGCCCAGAGTGCCCTGTGCAGTTTGCGCATTTTCTGCACTTTGTCCACCTTGTCTATCTGTCGCGCTCTGTGTGTTCGGAAAACTCTCCACGACCGGTGCAGTCTGCATAGTCGGCACTACATCAGCAGCATGCACCACGCTCTCCCCTCTCTGTTCAGTCTGTCCACCTGACGTATTCCGCTGCCCAACTGACGTATTCCGCTGCCCGACTCCCGTATTCCGCTGCCCGACTCCCGTATTCCGCTGCCCGACTCCCGTATTCAGCTGCCCGACTCCCGTATTCAGCTGCCCGACTCCCGTATTCAGCTGCCCGATTCCCGTATTCAGCTGTCCAGGAGTGCTGTCCTGCACAAGTCGACTCGGCTTCCTTGGTGTTGACTGTGCCGACCGTATTGGACGAAGCGGGGACACAATCGTTCGTGACGAACCAGGCGACGTGATGCTGCTGTGCACGGAGGAGGCCACGACCGACGTCACCGCTGATGACTTCGTGGGAGTCATCTGTGCATGACGAGCGCTCATCACCTCGTTTATGATGTGCAAATCCTGGAGAGAGAGAGAGAGAGAGAGAGAGAGAGAGAACTATTCAGACACGACGAAGACGGTTGAACGCCCATTCCAACGCATTAAGTAAAACCAGGATGCCATGTTTATGCAGTGACACGATCTGTCCAAGGAAGAAAACAACTTACTGTCAGGGAGGACCGCTGGAAGCAATACAACAAGGTATCACCACGAGGTGGATCAGCACCTGCAGGCAGAAAGGGCAAAAGAGACTCAAAATACGGAGGCATGGGGATTTCAAAGACAGACATCAAGGAGAGCCGGTCTGACCTACAGGAGATAATGCAATGAGGTCATGGAAGCTGCCCTTACCCTTTTTTCGAGGAGAGACAAATATTCGATGATGCTGAGACAACTGACGAACACAACGGAGAGAGAGAGAGAGGTGGTAAGTGAAGAGGATGGGCTCAAAGGGAAGAAGAGGAAAAAACAATCCCAAGCAATCCCGGTTAAACAACACGGGACGATATTTGGGCATTCTGAAGTAGGAAAATGACTTTGACCACAAGAAGGGAGAAGGTATGTTCTCCAAAGAAGTTAGCAAAAAATTAAACATGTTGGCCTTGACAACATTTTTTGAAAATCACATATAAAACCAAATTGATTGGCAGTAGCAGGTATATGGTAGATTAAAGTGCTCAACAAAGAAGGGTGTATTAACAACTCACTGGCTTCCGCGGCGAGCAGAAAACTCGTGCCTTTGGCATGGGTGACAGGGTGGGCTGTGTTGACTGGAGAGAGAGAGAGAGAGAACCTCATAAAATATCTGTCATACCAGAGCAGTAAGGGACCGTCGACATCTACCGTCATTTCTTTTCAAACGAACGACGTTCGTTTGGGAGGGAGGGGGTTTCCGGGCTGTTCGTTTGGCATTTTTGATAAATGACGGTCGGCGTTTTTCTTCCGCAGGTCAACGTGGTGCGCGCCCGCTCACACATACAGTTTTCTTCGTGAGCGGTGCGATCGAGAACAATGAAACCTCCGGAATACGTGACCACAAAGAACATGAAGAAGTAAAAGACGTCAATATTCTATAGTCATGATCGTTGGAGCAAGACGAAAGAGAATACGCAGTCTGCATGATCTTATACAAAGCTGCGCTGCATGCATGCAAACTACGTTCAGTTTTCATCGCTGCTCGATCGACGGCGACCGCTTGGTCCACGGCGTGAGGGGAAAACAGCTTTCGCACAGTCTAGGTCTCGTCGAAATCTGAGTCATTTGGATCGGTACAAGGCATGAAAAGGCGACAAGTGGTTCAAACGACCCTGGTGGGGAAGGTTTCTTAAGCCAAACCAATTTACAATGAGGCGCTGACAAGCAACCAGTCGCTTTATTGCCGCTTTGTCGACGTCTACTGCAGCTTTGACGATAGGCCGAGAGAGATAGTCGTTCGGGAAGCAGAGAAGGAGTGGAGGAAGATTCGAGGGGACAGCGATCGTGTTCAGTGGCGGATTGACGAGTTGAGGAGGGCACATCAGTCTTTCTCTACCGGAAACAGTTGGCTAGTGACCGGATCAACCCATAACGCTCCGGTGCCTGTCAATGCAAGAGAAACTTCTAGATCTGTACACTCCGGTGACTCGTCAGCGTTGCATCAAGCAGGCAGAGAAGATTCGTGAACGACCAAACCTGGCGCTGGCGACGGCACAATTGTGAGTGCATAGTCTACAGAAACCGAACACATCGTCACCTTTAATTTCTGCTATGTCAAGCCATTGACGCAACTTTCACCAGACATGAACAAGGTCAATGCATGCTGGCACATTAGCTGTATCTTGCTATCATCAGCTCCGCCTTTGCAGCCCTTGTCAGGACCACAGCGTCAAAGCAAAGAAAACGGTTCATTTATTGTGGTCTTCTGGAGGTATGTTGTCACCCGAGCCCAGTGTCATCCTTCCCGGCCACTTTGCTTCTTTCCTCGAGATGGAGATGCGAATTCTGTCGCTGAAGAAGAGTCCCATTACCAGACGAGCATATCTCTCCAGTGAGACCGATCGACCGCTGCAAGCATGACACATGTTGCAGCTATCTTGTCACCAGCACTGCTGACCAACAGCGACACAGCCAGCTGATCCACCCTGCACCTGTATCAGTGAATCATGGTGTTCCCTACAGGTGCACAATCATAACAAACGGTGTCCAATGTGGTCTTGCCTTTGTCTCAAGGCACCAATTGGCAAAGCACGAAAAACAGGTTGGGCACACCATGGGTCGTGGTCGTCCTGCGAAGAATGCGCGGTGATTCAGCTGATTAGAGCCAACATCCGTAAAAATCATCTATCCGATTGTTTGAAACAGCGTCTAGCTATAGACTGCAGTGTTTTGATTACAGCCTACTTTCTGAGAGCTTTCCCTCTGGTTGCAAAAGAGTGTAGCATTTTTAGCTACTTTTCCCACTTTAGTAATTGTATTTGTGTGTGAGAGACAGAGAGACAGAGAGGGAGAGAGATTAAATGTAGTCTCGGGTGATCAGCATTTATTCTATGTACGTGTTCAAATGGATGTTCGCTTGAGGGGGGGGGGGGTCTACAGCCAAAAGAACACCGTTTGAGAAGAAATGACGATAAATGTCGACGGTCCCTAAGCCAATAATTTACAAAAGACAATAAAAGGGGAAAACCAACTCACCACATTCGTGTTCTGTAACGCAAAGCTCAACAAGAAGTCTTTCATCAACGAAACGTAAACATGGTTGTAGAAACAGATGATGTCTCCACGACTTTCCCCGCTGGCCACCTTGAACCAATTTCGGGGTACGTTGGAGCCTTCGCTTGAAGAGCTGTCGCCATGTGACTGGCGATCAGCAGGCTTGTCAATCACCATGGGTTCCTCACTGTCTTCGGCGTCTCCTCTGGTTACAACAGGTTCTTCTGGAACCAGCTCCCGACCTGTATCACGTCGCTTGGCAGGCGGACTGGAGGTTGGGCTGTCCATGACCGCGTGAGTTCGGCGCACGGACGCACGACGAGGACTGCTGGGTGCAACCTCATCCGACACGGGCGGCTTCTTCCGAGGACTACGCCGTGGACTATGAGAGCCCTCTGAAAAAGAGACAAACAGAAAAAAAAAAAAAAAAGAAATGATGAGAGTATGTTCACACTTCAGCAGGTATAATTCCGCACTGAGTATTATAGCACAATGGTAATACAAGTAAGGATATGCACAAGTGACACCAGACAAGAAGTTCAAGACATACCACGTTGCTCTTGCAGTTTTCGCATGGCACTTCGTGTCGCTCGCGCTGGCGAAGAAGGAGAATCGACAATTGCAATACACTTCGTCACCTGACCAGACGTTGAAGGAGCTGCATCCTTTCCGTCTGCCTTCGTGCCGGCATTCTTCCCAGCAGCATCTTTGTCCTGCTGTGGAGCGCGGTAAATGAGAACGTCGCGGTACGTCTGGCTTTTGGCATGTGGCTGATGATGATAGATTTTGACAAGGTCAGAGAATTCAAGTTCCTTCTGGCGAACCTGTTGAGATCATAAGCAGACAAATAGTATATATAACACTCCAAAGCACAAGCCAAAGCAGCACGAGGGAGCGGAAGTGCAGACTTGAAAACGATCAAAAAAGCTGAACCAGACTGAGCCTCGACAAGGCAGACTCACCTTGCAGATAGCGTACACCGAGCAGAGGAGAAACTGGTCAAGATGGCGATCCCGCACTTCTTTGCCATGCCTGACCAAACACTCCTCGAATACGGTCCAGATCCTTCACAAAAAAAAAAAAAAGCAAAAGAGAGGGTCAACAACGGTGGTGCAACAAAGAGAGAGAGAGAAAGAGAGAGAGAGAGAGAGAGAGAGAGAGAGAATGTCATCAAAAATAAAAGAAGCATCATTAGCTGCAAGGCAGTCCACAGGCCGAACATCTGGACAACAATAACAATCAAAAGGGATTGACTCACATTTGCCGAATATCGTCGCCGATTTGAAGTCGTGCACAGAGATCTTTCAAACGAAGGCTGATGAGATGATAGACCTGAACAGAACGGCAAGGAGAGACAAAAGCAGTGAAATACAAGAAGCATCTCATTTAGAAGTCAACCTTTCATACAAAATGCATTTCCTTCAAGGAAAAAAAAAGACACTGATCCAAAGCCAAAATCAACAAAAAAATGTTTACACAATTTTGGCCAAAAAAAGATGACATTTCACCTGCACTGAGATTCAACACCACGGGATTTCCCTACCTTTCGCAAGAAGAGGGCAAAGGAGTGGTTGAAACGCTGAGGAACGCGTGGTTTTGCCGGCGGGCTAACCATTCCAGTAGCCTCATCCGCACCACGAATTGTGCCAGAGCTGCCCGTCGAAGCTGCTTCAGTCGAACGGCCAGAAGACATGACGGGCTGGACAGGAGTGGGCCCAGCCAAAGTGACCAATGTGGCAGCCTCAGACAAGGCAGTGAGACCGCTGGTTTGTGCCACGGTGGCAGCCGGGCCAGGGAGCTTAGCAATGCCCATCACATTTTGATCGTTGGATCCAAACAGATTGCGGCGAGCAAGACTCGATGGCGACGGTGAAACGAGCGGACCTACGTCACCGGCAGGGCGAACAGGAGCTGCAGGGAGAGGATAAAAGAACAATGGTGAGCGATCAAAGACTTCATCTTTTCAGGCTCTTGACTCTTGTTCCAAGAGCGAAGACAAAGCGGATCAAAGAACATAAAAGGATATTTGAATCTCATCACAGAAAAAAGAAAAAGAAAAGATAAACGCATTTTCAGAAGAAAAAAAAATGAGAACCTTCCTTCCACTTACTTCGGTACGACGACGGCCCAGGCGAGCACAGGGATGCACCAACTGATGTGATCATCTCCGTCATGTTGGGCAAAGCGACCTGCTCAAATTTGTATATCTGGCCCGCCACATGGATAGCATCATACAAAGGCGAGCCTGTCACCCAGGCCAGGCAATCCAAGATCACCTCTTCTGCCTAAGAACAAAAAAAAAAAGTGGCTGGGTGGGAAAGATGATTTCCCGGAAGAAACTTATCGGCACAACAGAGATTCTAATGCAAGACAATAGATAAAAAAAGAATGAGAAAGCTAGTACTTACGTGTTTCAAATGCATTATCATGGCACGGTTGAGATGGCTTTCGTACCGGATGGTCAATTCAATCACCTATGGGAAGGAAGGCATCCAGGGGAGGGGAGAGAGAGAGAGAGAGAGAGAGAGAGAGAGAGCGAGAGAGAGAGAGAGATTGTGTGTGTGGGTGAGAGAGAGAGAGATTTTGTTGGAGTCGTCCCTCGTCATAGTGGCATATGGACATACCGGGGTTGTGACAGAGAATGCACGCACGTAGGACAAAAAAAAAGTGCCTCGTTTAATGTCCGTTCTTGCTAGTGCCTTCCGAGCGAATAAAACACACTCTAACAGCTTATTC
>JAOWAR010069664.1:0-12727 GCA_028571005.1 Clathrina lutea
TTGGTAATGCGTTAGCAGCAAAAATTTCCTGTCTTTGAATAAACTTTTTAATTTTTTTTTTTTAATTTTATACTTTTTGTCGCCATTCACGTTCCTGCACGGGACAGTAGAATTTGCGTGGAGGTTTCTGGCTAGGCCCTGTGCAGTCTTAAGTCAGTCCATAGAGCTGTGCCATGATGAAAGGTGTGCGTGGCTTGGAAGTGGAAGGTGCTGTGTCCTTGTGAAGTAACAGCCATCGACAGTTAGAAGCATCCCTGCGATGCCCATACCCGAGGTCCTGAAACGATGTGCAGATGATCTTCCCCTGCTCCGTGAAGAAGCACTTGCAATTTAGGAGTCACACCCTCGCCTGAACCGGTGCGATGAGGACAAGGACACAGGCTTTTTCATGGGAAGGAAATCAGCACACAGTCTTTCTCTTTTCCCCGTTTTTCACACTTTCTCATGTTTTTCACCCTTGGTATTTTCCCACAAGCTTATCCCAACTCCATCCATACCCAGAAGAATGCATCCACACATGCCCAACATCCAGTGCAGTCTTCTCTCCACATGCTAGCCACCTCACATGCTAGCCACTTTTGTCCTAACGGCTGTTGATGGCATAATGCACTGAAATGTTCTGTTGTAGCACCAGATTTAACATCCAACTATTGCCACCATTTTGCCTTGTCTGTATGAACAAATGTTGACTGTCCAGGATGAGTGTAAATAAAAGGTCTTACGAACATTTAAAGAATAACAGCAATCGTTTGCCAGAATCGACCTATGCAGGCCATGCTATGATTGGTTTGCCTCCCTAGATGTATTGCTTAAAGCTCTAGTCCTTTTTTTTTTTTTGTTTGTTTTGCTGCTACTAGGTACGCTGGCCAATATCATAGCTTGTCTTCCGATTGAGATGCAGAGCGAGGCTGTCAAGCTGGTCTTGACCACCGTTGGCCATGTCTTAGCAGCAGACATCAACGGGGCTATTGCGCAAGCATTGCCAGCCTTGGACACAGGGGATGTAAGTCTTTTGCCAGAAATGTGATTTTGTAATGTAGGAACCCCGCCGCGTTTTTCGCCCCACGTCTTGTTCTGTCTGAACAATGGCTCCAGTGTGTACTTCCAGGGACTTAGCGTATTAGGCCGCAATCTTGAGACAGTCAGTGTTGCTCCTTTAGGGACTTAGCGTATTAGGCCGCCATCTTGAGACAGTCAGTGTTGCTCCTTTGTGCTGACTGTGCTTCTGGCTGTCGCTGTAGGTTGCTGAGACAATGGTGGCAACAGAAGCTGACGCGGTATGTTCATCATCTTGTCCTTGCCCACGATGCCGTCACGCTTTGTTGTTTGCCTTTTCTTTGAGATAAAGCTTCTAAGCATCACGTGTGTCATTTTGTTGCACAATCGGTTTTCACGTGTGTGATGATAGCACAAGAGTATGAGATCTTCCAAAGAAGAGTTTTTCAACAGTTTTTTTATGTAGATGACTTTCTTTTTCTTTCTTTTTTTTCTTTGACGAAAAGAATTGAAGCAATATTTTGTGTTTGCCACGTTTTTCAGGTTAGACGAGCTAACGAGCTTTTGTTAGCACAGCAGATGGCCCTAGAGATACTCGCTAATCTTTGCTGCTCCGACGGTAGGCTTTGCTTCCTGCATGTCATGAAATTGTAAAGCTGTGCTCATTTGTTGCACCTATTCTGTGGGAGAGGGGAGGGGAGAGGGAGAGGGAGGGAGGGCCGGCTTGATAGCGTCAAGGAAGTGCGGCAAAACCACATGGTTAGCCTCCCTGTGGGAATGGTGTGATAGCGTTTTGGATGCTGAAAACTGCCTGGTGGCTGGTGGGTTCCAGATTAATCAAGCCTCAAAGAAGTAAGAGCTGTCTTCAGTGTCCATCACCCGTCACACAACTCTCAGAGGGAGGGCAGCAGCGTGGCTTTCCTCATTTACCGAACACCACTCAGCAAGTCTCTTTCAAGGATTGTCATGTGACAAAGTGGACGACAAACGGCGTCTCTCATCGGCTAGGTAGTGAAGTGCCACTGGTTGAAGTCTGAGCATATTGCACGGAGTAGGAGCATGTCAAGACGTGTCTCAAAAATACTTTCTGCAAGGCTGCAGCTGCACAAAAAAAAATCAAGTTCTTATATTCTGTTAACTCTGACTGTCTATGGTCTCAGACATACATGTAGATAAAATTTAATGCCTCATGAGCTCTGATGATTTCTGGTTTCAGCATGTAGGTTAAGGTTTGTCAAATTTTCTCCAATCAAAGACATTCCCTCCGTGCCATCACGTCTCTTCTTCCAATAGTCCATCCTGTTGACAGGAGGCTTTGTCCAAGCATCCATTGTTGTAGATGGTAAGCGCCATAAATGGAAAGGCCAAGCACGTCAACAGGTTCACTTCTGTTGGTCCGTTTGAATGGAAACAAAAATGTGTCTCTCCGTCGTAAATGTTATCTTTCAACATCTTAATTTGGATTTTTTTTTAAGTGGAAAGACCTTTTGGTTCTTCGTTTTCGTGCTGGTATCATATTCAAATGCTAGGTGGTAGAGGCTCTAAGTAGTACAGGCTCCAGGTGGTAGAGGCTCTAAGTAGTCCAGGCTCCAGGTGGTAGAGGCTCTAAGTAGTCCAGGCTCCAGGTGGTAGAGGCTCTAAGTAGTACAGGCTCCAGGTGGTAGAGGCTCTAAGTAGTCCAGGCTCCAGGTGGTGCAGGCTCCAAGTGGTACAGGCTCTAAGTGGTACAGGCTCTAAGTAGTGCAGGCTCTAAGTGGTGCAGGTTCTAAGTGGTACAGGCTCTGAATGGTACAGGCTCTGAATGGTACAGGCTCTGAGCGGAGGGTGACATGCATGTCTACAGAAACTGATATTGGGAAGAGTTTCCTTTTGGCTTTGTTTCAGGTGACAGCGAGGATGGTTGGGAAGATGTCGGTGACGAGGAAGAGCTGGAGGCTGCAGAGCCTCAAAATGGTGCAGAGCCGGTGAGGAAAGGATGAGAGGTGGGAGAGAGAGAGAGAGAGAGAGAGAGAGAGAGAGAGAGGATATAGTTGAAAGATTTAGACATTTTCGTTTTGGCTGCCCCTGAATGGTCTCACCCTGGCAAGGCTGAGATGCCAAGATGACGCAGGGAAGACGAAGGCAGCATTAACATCATTAAAGCAACTTTTTCTTTGATTTTAGAGCTGCCCATTTGTCTGTGCTGTTGTTAACAGATGTCCGATGCCAGCTGCTCTGCTGAAATGGTTGGTGAGATTGCATCACACGGACTTCTGCCCAAGGTTAGCAATTAAAGCTCAAAAGGCAGAATGCGGCCAATTGTCAGTTTGGTCTGCTTTGTGTGAGCGTCAGACGTCTAAACTCTACTCCAAGTTTTTTGGTGAAGGCGGATGTTATGTTTTGTACCTGTACATTGTCAACATGCGATGCCATCGATATTTCATCTGACTTGTTGCGGAATAATTGTTTTCCGTTCTCATTTAGATTGTTGCACAATGTCAAGGTGGCACAGCTGCTCAGGTTTTAAGTTGCCACCATGCTGGACGGCCTCTTCTGGAAAGGTATGTGTATTCTTCGCAATCTGAACACATAGCCTAAGTAGAACGTGGACCAGCAGTCTTTCTTTTTTCTTTTAATTATTACTATTATTATTTATTTTTATGTATTTTGTAGTGTTTGTGTATGACAGGAATGGCATGCTGGTGGATGACTGGGGGGTGATGGTTAGAGTATTGCGAGGTTTGATACAGTTTGTTACAATTTTCTTACTTTGTCGCAGTTTTTTTACTTTGTTCAGTTTGGTTTTACAGAAGGCATGTTTGTAATAACCGCAGATCTTTTTTTTCTCAATTTTTCTTTTTTTGTGAGGATCCAGTCGATTGAAGCAGTTCTGCCCATCCCACACCACCTGGAGATTGTTTTTCTTAGCCACCGGGCAGTACCACAGCTTGACAATGTTAGATGCCGCCTGATTGTTGTTTTTGGTTCTTCTTTCTGCTTTCAGATTGCAGCGCGTCCAGGCGCGTGCACTTGTTGCTCTTCAGAACTTGTCGCCGTATCTTCGTATAGAAATGCTTGGTGGGCCAGGTGGACTTCAGCAGCTGTGGGACTCAGTTTTCCAACTTGCAGCTCGCTCTTCCGACGGTTGGTACAGAGGGTTGCAGAGAGAGAGAGAAATTAGATTTTTCATGCTCTATGTTCCTCTTACTTATAGTTGCCTTAGAAGTGTTTTTGGCAGTGCATTGGATTGGTTTGAGGCCCTGGAAGCTGAGGCCAACCCGTCCAAGACGAGCTGCTGCTCATGCAAGGGTATGAGCACTCGTATATGGGCCTTTTGTTTCAGTTTGGGCATGCTATGCAACAAGTTGTTATTTGTCCGGGAGGAATCAATGTGCCAATACTGGCTTGGTTCGGGGAATCTCGGTGAACTTCGTGCTTTTCATCAAGACAGGGCTGCTGAGATTGACAATTTAGGCGATAACAATTCAAATCATGACAACACAGTGGTCGATGAAAATTTGACATCGACATCAGGAAGTGACAGCACAGCGGAGGCGCCACACAAAGAGGAAGTAAACCAGAGGGACAGCACGGCGGAGTCGCCGCACAGAGAGGAAGTAAACCAGAGAAACACCACGGTGGAGGCACCACTCAGAGAGGAAGTAAACCGGAGGAACAGCACGGTGGAGTCGCCGCACAGAGAGGAAGTAAACCGGAGGAACAGCACGGCGGAGGCGCCACACAGAGAGGAAGTAAACCGGAGGAACAGCACGGCGGAGGCGCCGCACGGAGAGGAAGAAAACCGGAGGAACAGCACGGCGGAGGCGCCGCACAGAGAGGAAGTAAACCGGAAGAACAGCACGGCGGAGGCGCCGCACAGAGAGGAAGTAAACCGGAAGGAACGAAGTTAAAGGAGAGATTGACAGAGAAAATGAATGTAGGACTTTTTCCGAAGCCGAGTCATTGTTAGTGAGTAATTTCGCTTCCTTTTCTTTCTAGGTACATCAGCAGAGCTGCTGGAAGCACTAGCTGGGGCTCTTCGCTCAACACTGCAGCTCATGAAGGAGACCAATGTTCAAGTACGTTTTTAGGACCGTCAGCATTCTTTATCGTGTCTGAAAACTCGCTCAGCGCCTCTCATTGACAACCATTTGGTTCTTTTATTGTTGATTATTCAAATGTTTGGATTGCACTGTCCATGTCATTACCTTATTCTTAGGTTACATCGTTTCTTGTGAAGGTGGTAGATCTGGTAAAGGAAAAAAAATTCTATCAAAGATGCTTTGACTAGGTGTGACAGTAGCTCGTAGTAATCTTGGAAAAGAAAAAGGAAATAACACCTCATCTTGCTTTGGCAGCAAATGAAATCTGCTTGATATATGTTGTGACATTGTGTGTTGTAACACTGTATCAACTCAAAGAAGGTTGAGAACAGCAGTTCTTAGGACGCGAAGTGAGAAATGAAAAGGATGTTGTTAAATTTAGAAGACATTTCGGCGTCAACGCCATCATCAGTTCACCTGGTGCTGAGTCAGGACTAGCTGCATGTTTTATAGGAAAGTGTGCATAATCCACTTGTGGGCGCAAGGTGTTAAAGTTGCTATGTGGGGTGATAAAACGTGCACTTGGTTGGGGTCTGTTTCTATTGCGTGCATGGTATGACCTGTCGGTGTCAACTGCATGCGTCAGTTGTTATGGTGAGCGAGTACTGCGTGCGTTTTAGATGTGTTGCTGCATGCATGTACAGATTGATGATGGCGTTGACGCTGAAACGTCTTCTAAATTTAACGACATCCTTTTCATTTCTCACTTCGCGTCCTTAGAACTGCTGTTCTTAACCTTCTTTGAGTTGATCATGAGAGTGAGATCCAAAAAGTCCTTCAACTTCAGTAACACTGTATGTTGTGACATAGGGTAATTATTGTTGCAACATGGCGTGCTGTGACATTGTAAATTATGGAGAAAAGCTCTTTTCATTCTTCATTTCCTTTGGTGTAAATTTGACTGACGCTCAGCCATGAACTTGCCATTCTTGAGGTATGCAAAGGGCTCCTCATTTGTGAATGGGTGCTTGCAAGTTTGCGCATCTCTTTGAGAAAGTCATGAACTTGGCTGTTTCTGACCAGCTGCTCTGTATGCACAGTAGCACAGTATGCACAGTAGCACAGTATGCACAGTATGCACAGTAGCACAGTATGCACAGTATGCACAGTAGCACAGTATGCACAGTAGCACAGTATGCACAGTAGCACAGTATGCACAGTAGCACAGTATGCACAATAGCAGCTTTGTATGCGTATCGTTCGAACAAGTAAGGAGCACCTAACAAGAAGACCATAAACCCAAGTGTTTGTCCCATCATCTGCTGTGTGTGCGTGTGTGTGTAAATTACACCCAAGTGTTTGTCCCATCATCTGCTGTGTGTGTGTGTGTGCGTGTGTCAATGATTGATTTAAAAGATAGTCAGACCAGCAACAAAGACGAAATGCAAGTTGTCATGAATACGCAAGATACGAGTTACAAGAGCTGCAGATAGACCGTTTTATCAGTTAAGTTGCACTCATACCAATACAAGAAAAAAAAACCCATCCTTCGTAAACCCTGGACATCTATGCTGTTTGTGTTGCTGTGTGTTTATGTCTTTCATCTCTTGCCAATTTGAGAGGTTTATTTTTCAGTGACAATTTCGTTGACTAGGTCTTTGTTTCAATGTATTCTTTCTTCGTTGCAGTGTATGAAGCCGGAGCAGGTGAAGGTGTTGTGTCAAGCTGTGGACGTGTCTGCTCCTCAAGCTGTACATGTGCATCTGCTTGCTGCGCTCGGTCTTGCTGGAGCCATTCTCTCCTCACTACCTGATCAGCAGCAAACTATAGCAGTAAGTTTCTCTTTCACACACCCACTAGTGTGGCACTGGGCATTTTGCTATAAAGTGTTCAGACGGTTCAGTCTCTCCAGTCATACTCTATACCTTGCTGATGACGCCTAACAAGGCAGAAACAGCTGTCCAGGGTTGATTGGATGGCTGAGAGCCTGTCATTTTTTGACACACACGCGCACACGTTAATTATCGTTTGTGGAACCACCTATAGCTACAGTCCCTACGGGCCTCGCGGTGGCAATAATTTCGTTTTGTGTGTATTTCAGTTGGATGTGTGCATAATATTTCGATTCTTGATTTCACTACCATCAATCACCAGGCCTGGACATGTATCAGATTAGTTCACATGAGCAGTTCATCAACGGAAAACAGCTCACGTCAGAGGAACCAATATCTCCCGAAATCACATTGTGAGGAAAGGGATCTTGGGCTCTATCCTCCAGATGGAAACAGAGCAAGGGATTTCAAGTAAAACTGCTCAATCGCAACTCCAGCTGTGTGAACTGTGTACTAATTCTTAGAGTTTAGACTATAAAGTACACAGCATGTCAGTCTCTCACCCTTGTGAAAATGCTCCCAAAACTGATGAAGTCAGGGGAACTACTGGCAAAACGTCTTAAAAATTATGAAAACTCGTGACTGGTGTCAGGGCACTGGAGATTAAACAGAGCATGGGAGACCAGGAGAGATGATCACAGACCTATATCTCTGCGTCGGTCAAGTGTGTCTCTGGTTGTGTTGCAAGCATGCATGTATCTAAAAAGTGTGCATGTACGGGATGTGCGTGACTCATGAGATGTATGCATGGGATGTGCGTGACTCATGAGCAGAAAGAAAGCAGCGAGGAATGTAAAGCTGGACTCACTACTATCACTGAAAGAACATTTCAGCCACGTGTGCCTTTTTTTCCTTCCTTTCGTCAGGCACAGTTATAGGCATTGCTGTGGGCGGGTCCGTGGGAGGTGTGCTTGTTCTGTTGCTGGTTGCAGGGATCATTTACTGGCGAGTAAAGCACACATCCGCAAACGACAATTCTGTAGGTGAGTGAAAGGAAAACGATGGACGAGAGAGAGACGGGGGAGCGTAAAAATTCAATTTAAATCCCAGGTTGTTGGTTGTGTACAATATCTAATTCAGTCTTCACCTCCAAAGCTGAAACGGACGTGTTTTCCCAACTTTGCTGCCAGTTAGGAAAATGAGGTGTTTTCCCGACTTTGCTGCCGGTTAGGAAAAGAAAACACCTTTTTTTTTGTTGTATCCCCATTAAGCGCTCTTGTCTTTCACGACCGTGGGACTCGGACTTGGGGTAACGAAACGTTGTCGAGCTCGCTGGAGACACCACCGAACCTTTGCAAATATTAATGTGCGCTGCCGTCGAAGAATAAGGAATTTCACTAGCCAGTGATAGCCAGCATTGCAGCTGACCTTATGTAACCTTGTTTTGAAGAAAGGAAAGAACTTCAATCGAATGAGAAAGAAGCTTGCGCTCGAGCTCCACGAAGCAGGAAAAGGACTCCCTGTATATTTCCGTCATACATGATCATCGTAGAAAGGCACGTGATGGGGAATGAACAACGACTGTTGATATTCACGACTGACGCGTGTGATGACGATGCGTTAGTCATAAACCAATTTCGCAATATAAGAGCAACTTACCCGATTTGGGCTGTGCCTGACCGGACACACAAGGAGACGTTGTTGGCACAACCAAGGGCAAAGTGCTAATGGACATCTGTGTTTACACAGGAATGCAAGGTGTTCGAAAAATGCCATATTGGGCTGACACAACAATCATCCCGCACTCTCAGCCAAGCCACCAACGCTTTGTAACAGAGAAGTAGAGAACGCAGTCTTTCAAGCACCTTCTGCAGACCCTGCTAAAGGTGCTTGAAAGGCCGGCGGGAAAAATGTAGGTGGCACAGAGGAAAGGGAGCGAAAATTGCGCACTTTCAGGCGTAGAGATTCAGGTTGTGGCTTTTTATTGCTGCATAGGGGCGTGAGCGCCATTAGGCTAGGCCGATTGTTTCGGTTGAGGCCGACCACAATTATCGTGGTAGATTGCAAACCGATGAGAACTTTCCTTGCAGAGTGCAGGAGAGCTCAACGTTCCTAACGCCGAAGGAGGAGAGGCGTTGCGTCCCTCGCAGCTGTCAAGCCGGATCAAGAGGTACAAAACAGGTGTAGCTTCGGACGCGTCATGAACACGAAAATGGGATTGTGTACAACTACCGCTGGTCCAAAATGCGGTCTCAAGTCAGCTCAGAATCCTGCTCAGAATCCTATAAAGTCCGAAGACCAGATTCCTCAGCCCACAAAAGTAGGCCGGATCAGTCGAGCGAGGCAACATCGCAGATGTGGGGTCCGACTATTATAGTCATCGGACCGAGATGTTGATGTGGCTCGGTCGGGGCGTTTGCGCATGCATTGGGTAGACTTGCATCGATCTTTCGCACCCGACCTCCACAACGTAACTACCACATATGCAGTCCAGCTGTACACAGGCGACGAAAGAGTCACCTAGGCCTGTACCCACGCTTCACTCCCAGTACGCAGTCTCGTCATGTCAGGGTCGCGGATCGTAACTGCCAAGGTTACCAAGGACGAAAGCGCCAACAAAGACATCCGTGAATCCCGTCTCTTCCTTAGGCCAACAGCTGCCAGCTTTCTGGCCGAGGTCATGTTAATTATTCCAGTGATTTTTTCTTTTTTCTGCGCTCGTGTCCCGCTTCTGGGCTTTTTTAGGAAAAAGAAAGCTGTTTCTTTAGTTTAGTGGCGGAAACTGACCATGGATAGTAAATTCATGCCAAGTCCCCCTTCCGGGGAAACGAGAAAATGCGGGCCGCTTTTCGCACCGAGCTCCAGAGTGACTTGACATCTCCTTGGGCGGTTAGTGAGGCGAAGGTTGCCGTTGAAGAAGGTGATCTTTTCAGCGCTGATGGGAGCGTTGATACCAGCACGTTTGGCCATCACTTCATCCAACGGGAGTGCAATACTGCTAACAGCAGAATCGCGGCTGACTAGCGTCTTGACTTCTTCGACTACTTGCAAAACAGAAATGAATTCTCGAATGTTTGTGAGCCCAAGCCCTCCGGACTCCTGCGCTGCGTAGAAGAGGTAGGTGGTTTTTTGTGGAAGGCCTAGGGCCTAGGGCCTTCTTCACGGCGTCGTGCCGGTGAACCGATCGATGCCCTCACCCCACTTCTCAGCGGCAGCAGAGTTTCGGAGGTGAACGTCAAGCACTGGAATCGCGTACTGTCTAAGAGCAGCAAGCTTTTGCCAGCCGATGTGCAGATTTGTCGCACTCGTTCCAGGTAAATCCTCCCGGGGTTTTCCAAGTCTGGCTTGGTGTCAAAGCAGACAGGCCTACCGAGGTACTTGTAGCGGTCGTTCCAATTTAGAGCCGGTACAGGAGCCCCTTGCAAGAAGAAAGGCCTTTCTCGACTTGCCCTTGCCCCACGTACGTATCCCATAGCCAAAGAACCACTTTGCCGGGACACGTTCGGGAGACACCAGACCAGCCAAGGAATTCCTTAACTCGACGAATCAGGCATGCAAGTGCTACCAGAGAAGTTAGTAAACACACTGCGAGGTCATCCGCAAACGCGAGCGAGTTCGCTTTACACAAAGCCCTTCCATTTCAAAACCTTAACCGAAAGGGGCGGGGGGTTTAACACGGAAACAGGCCGAGTAGTCTACGCCCTTGCCTTCATTCATCCATTGTCACTCAAATGCACACTCGCTCTGCCTTTCGTCTTTAGTGTTTCTCCTCGACTTCACGTTCATGACGAAGACCCGTAAAGAGCTGTTCAGAATAGAAAAAAAAGGGCCGAATAAGAAATGACTACAAAATTCCTGATCGGTTTGTACTCTTTGTTCAATTCATTTGATTCCGCACGGTTTTGACTAAGCTTATCAGTGTTTACAGAAAGAGAAACAAGAGAGAGAGAGAGAGAGAGAGAGAGAGAGAGAGAGAGAGAGAGAGAGAGAGAGAGAGTACCAGAACAAACTCCGGTGTCTATCACTCTTCTGCTCCGTTCTTTTTCTCTCTTTCTTCGATCACAGTCATCCGCATTGGGCGATATAAGCATCCGGAAGACGAGGACGGCGAAAGGAAGAGGGAGTCTGCGCGTCTGGAGCAGACTCGGAGTATGTCGACAGCGAAGAGCTGCTCTCTTCCTATAGATCCATTGCAAAAAGCCAAGAAGAACAACTCCAAAAATGGCTCCTATTTTTTGCGCGTGTACCATGAATATAAATTCAATGATCAAAGATGGCCTCATCGGCTGCAAGAACACTACCCCCCCCCCCCCCGCGCGTACAGAAAACCGCCCGCAACCTGATCTACTCCGGATCTGTCAAGCTTTAAGTTGAGTGCGCTGTCACATGTGTCACGGGCTGATGACGCGGCCGTAGATCGGCGTAAGCTAACCTTAGAGTTACCGATGCCGCCGTACATCATACGGACGACGGGCGATTGAGCAGTCAACTTTGCACCTGACGAGCACTGCACAGTGCACACGCTGGACAGGCCGGAAGAGTTCACTGCCTGCACGTGGTCCTGAAAAATCGCCTTGGTACCCCTTGAAGAGGTGGACACGACCTTCGTTCTGGGTGGTGGAACATTCAATCCGCTTCGAGGAAATGGTGGGAAGAAGCTGCTGCCTGGACGGTCGTCGTTTTCTGACGGCATTGTTCTTCGTTTTGTCCGCACACGGTAACTGATCCAGTTTGCTTTTGCTGGTGTCTCAGATTATCATTGGGTCTCGGTAGTATCCTCCGCGTCAGGAATCACTTCATGTGTGCATTTGTCCTGTTCTTTTACCCACTGTCGTAGCAAAGGCGGAAACTCTACGATGCTTCAATTTATTTGTCCGACCGTGCCCTCCACTGAATGCTAACGAGCTCGGGAAGGGAAGAAGTGGAAAACGCGACTTGGCAATTGACAACACCATCCCCTGCAGAAGAGAACTGCGCATCGCCGAATGCGCTTCGCGGGATGACGTCTGCGTGATATTCTACAGCCTGTCAATACCCGAAGGACAGTTGAGCATCCTGTTTCAGGGGTGCATGGCCTGGCCTGAAAAGACCTGTCAGCAAAAGAAATGCTGGCACACAGTGATGAGCAGACGTTTCCGTGGTGAGAACGAGACGGAAAGTTTCGTGGCAGGCCAATGTTGCTGCAGGTCGACAGAACCATGCAATGACAAGGTCCATGGTCTTCCGACCACGCCTCTTACCTTTCCACCCACCTATCGTGAGTTATGTACAGAACAGAGAACCGAACATTAATTAAATTGGGACATTATAGACCCAAGGGTTTTACCGGTACAGTCAGGTGCCAGCTTCTGGACAAAGAACTCTACTTTGCCATCTATGGCTGTAGCCTTCTCTTTAACCCTTTGCTGGCTGATTAATTTGTATGGCAGAAATCGTAAAAGCTTTCTTGCCCCATAACTTCAGAACCACTCACATTTTGTGTGACAACCCATATACTTTTGGAAAGATCTTGCTCCAAAGAGTACAGAATGTGTAAATGGTTGAAAAATTCTAAAGAAATGTTGATGAAAACATGGGCGAAAATTCACATGTGGTAAAATATACCGTCAGATTATCGTTAAACTGGCAGGTACCGTGGGAGGGGAGGGCAGCTAGCAGTTGAAGTTTTCAGAATGGTACTTGAGTGCCCAGAATATGTCTTGAGACATCACTCACCCACAGCCCATTGCACATTGTTTTGGTACTCCAATAACGACTGACATCAGGAATTCCCAACATGCCAAAATAGGTGATCAGCCACAAAAACTTGAACTGCTCATCAGCGTCTGTGTCCTTCCAAGACCCATCAGCTTGAGCATAGAAGGAGTTGTCAAGGAT
>JAOWAR010069775.1:0-12727 GCA_028571005.1 Clathrina lutea
TGCCTGTGTATAGGAAGTGGTCATGTTTCGGAAACTTCTAAATTCCCATGCCATTTTACAAACCCTCCATTAACGCTGATAAAAATGTGAACTGGTCATTTTTCTGACATTCAAAGAATCTTCCTTCTTGCTGTACTCATAGTGGTTTCCTTTTTCAATTTTTGCCTGTGTAGAAGAGTACCGCCGTTTTTTTAGTTTTGAAATGGAATTCTTTGCTTGTGTGTGTGTGTTAACCGCCTGAGAGTTCAGAAAGACCGTCACACGGCACACAGAGAGGCGGTGCTTTCTGACGAAAAAAAGATTTTTGTATGTGCGTTTGTTGCAGGATCTTGTTTCCAGCTCACCCACGCGTTTAAAGTTACCTAGTCAAGGTGGCCATCAATCGCTCCCTCAGCAGAAAATGTTTCCTTTTTTTCCTAATGTCTTTTGCCATTTTCCTTTTTCCTGAAAGCTTTCTTTCTGCATCTGCGCAGTAAAGCACATCATCATAATACGTAAGACTACATCTGAGCGCCTGCGAACGGCAGTGAAAAGTTGAAGAGAGAGAGAGAGAGAGACGGGGTGGGGAGGGGAGGGCAGGAGAGAGAACGAATCATGTTTAGCGATCGGTCAAGTTCCAACGATAAAAGATCGACGCCCGGTGAAGTAACAGATCAAGATCGTTCGTCTCTCTGATGGAAGAAGTTGTGGAACGCGCCACTCTGGCTCTTGGTGTCTACGTTGAAGGAAACCTTGCGTAGGCACGACTTTATATGCCGTAGAATTGTACAACCTTGGAAATTTTCAAGAACTCCCGTCTGGTGAGCCTTTTCGAAAAGCTCAGAGCCGGGATTCGAAAGCTCGGGCGCATCTGTTGCGAGTGAGCACCCCGGGTATCCGGAGCCTCTCTTTCCTGTTTGATACGGATACTTGGGAATGAACCCTAGAGATTCCAAAGCTTGCACATGTAGAAGGAACGTTTTCTCAATAAATTGTCCTAAGCGATTGATGTGGTGTGCCTCTTGAGAACGTCAATGTGACGTTATCGTTTCCGTTTCCGCTCGCTTTTGAAGTTGTGCTTCCGATCTG
Organism: Clathrina lutea; assembly: GCA_028571005.1. Lineage (NCBI taxonomy): Eukaryota > Metazoa > Porifera > Calcarea > Clathrinida > Clathrinidae > Clathrina > Clathrina lutea. The sequence continues at coordinate 1,069 of JAOWAR010069775.1, forward strand.
GAAGTGTTACAGATTTGGAAGTCTGGCGATGTTTAATAGGTGCCGGCGTGTTTTCCGGTCGATCTCAGGCACTCACGCGGCTTTGATATTTGGCGAACAATTGGCGCACGCATCATACACTGAACGCAACATGCTGGTTTCAAACGTGATCTCACATGGGCCATGCATTCATGAAGCCAAGTTTGGCTCTAGGAAAGACTATAGTGGGGTGATTGAACAGGTTCTGAAGGATTGGAAGAAGGGCCCATTCGTCGTATTCGAAACATTCTTTCGAAGTAAGGTGATATCTGCCAGAGAGAGACAGAAAGAGAGAGAGAGAGACATACAGACACAGAGAGAAATGGAGAGAGAGAGAGAGAGAGAGAGAGAGAGAGAGTGAGTGAGTGAGTGAGTGATTGACTGTGAGACTGAGAGAGAAATCGAGGGGGGGGGGGCGAACTATGTCCACGAAGTGTGAGCCTGCGGTAGGCTTGGTTAGAACAATACCCCTTTAAAGAATTGGCTGAAGCTGCGGCTTGAAGCCAGCCTTACTCGCGCGGAGGAAGAGTGCTTGTTTTCGAACAGCTGCCGTGAAGTTAAACATTCGGGAACTCTGCCACAGAGACGGATAAAATCATTCACACCCAGAGCGAGAAAGTGCTGAAGCTCGATCAGCCGACATATTTTTTTGAAGTACCTAAGGGAAGCTTGAAATTCCCGCTTTTGCCTGAGGAGAGGCTTCACACTGGGTTGATCAAATTGCATCACAATGCCGGCTGCCCCGAACGTTTCTCGTCGCTAACACGCGGGCAGCATGTGCCCCGACCGGTACCTGGCTGCGTGGTTGTTTCCGCTCAAAGGAAAGTGGATGGACAACCAGACAACCTGGCGCTGCCTGCTTGTTTAAAAGGTCTGACTCTCCGTGCTAGGGAAGGCCTCTCTTTCCAAGGGATACCGAAATCATGTCTATTGCTTCTTTCATCTCCCATTCGCGGAGACAGCATTGAACTGTAAAGTGATAGCTCGTCAAGAAATCTAATAAGTCATCAGTTTCGTCGAAGCTGTTTGTCCTTAAAGAGACCATGCCCGGAGTCAACCGGCATTCTTGTATTTCTTGGCCAACTCGGTCGTGGTTCCCGGCGAAACTCTGCATTGATGGACGTTCGGAAATGACCAGACGCTTGTTCCTCATGATCGTGATTGTCTTCACCTCCACGACGACGTGGTCTACTGCAGTTCAAAGCTTTGAAGGTAACCGTGTGGGCCTATGGGCACACTTCTTTGAAGGCCGAAAGTTCATAATTTGACATATCAGGCACCGAGGCGGATATTAACGCACAACATCACACAATAAACTGATCGATGCTGATGTGTGCTCCAGCCGCAGAAACGCCAGCGCGTAAAGAACAGCTGGCATCGTAAACGGCTAACTGTTAGACTGAGGCTAAATTGTTTCGAAAAATGCGAAAAACCGAGTACGCGGTAAAAATGATCAATTTTTCCAACCGAACGACGTAAAATAGCCTCTAAAACACCCTTACTTCCGAACGTAGAGGCAATAACATTTTAAACAAACCATTCTTCGGAGCAGTGAGGAGCGTATTTCTTGTCATACCTCCCGAAACAATTTGCCGAAAAATGAAACAAGATGATCATTAAAAACATGTAGAGAAAGGAAGAAAGAACAGAGAAAATACTCCAATCGCAGCTGGCGTTTATACTCCGTGCGACGGTTCGCTTTGGAAAGTTTATGGGTAAATACTCACTCACAATCATTTTGCGAAAGCGTGCAAATTAAGTTAGAGAATGGAAGTCTTGCAAATGTGAGAATCCACATTGACCGGAATTGTAATCAGGTGCTTATCAACCACGTGTCCCAAAGTGGCGGACATGACACTCTTCAATTCCTTTGGGTTGGATTGGAGGATATTCAGGAGGAAGGTCGATTCGTGTGGCCATCCGACGGAAACATTGAGATTTCCAGTAGTGTGACCTTGGCCGATACCAACCCAGCACCAACAACTAGAACAATCATCATTGCGGCTATATATACGAGCACGGAGCAATCGATAACAGGGATTGTCTTGGAGCTTGATTCAATGAATGAAATGCTCCCACTCCTGTCCCTCTCACAGACCAGCTACTAAAGTCAGCAGAATGCGTACGTTTTCAACGACTTCGAACGGTCACTATTTTTCCAGAAACCTTTCAGAAAACACACTCAGGATTTTGGAAAACAGCACAGTCGACAAAGGCCTTAAGAGTTTGCCCACGTGGCTACCAAAACCATCGGATTTTTAACTTCATGGATCGCTGGATTGGTTCAGAATTGTTTTCTTTAGGGAAAACCATCTTTAAAGAACGTTCAGAATCGCAAAATTCACCATCAAATCACGCAGGTCGAGCGCTTTGTGTGCTAAAATAGTGCCTCGACTTTAAATTGACGTTCATCGCAGACAGTAGAAAGTCATCAGCTCGGACAAATTGTCATTTGGGTTATGGGGAAGAATTTTCAGAAAATGTAAAGACTGATGTAAGAGAGAGAGGAAGAGGGAAAGCTGCATACAATACTATAATAATGGGAATATAAGGTGAGCAAAACGAACCAAGAAGCGCGCCAAACGTTTGTCCCCTTGCGATGGAAAACACTTTGGAGCAGCTTTGAGAGAAGTATCTGTTTTGATGTTTAGCCATTTTCTGCGCTGTGTACTACTTCAAATTTAATTTACCTTTCTACTCCAATCTCAGCTGGCGACTATACTCCGTGTGATGGTTCACTATGGAAAGTGCATAAGGAGAGTCGCACTTACAATGAGTCTGGAAAAGCATGCAAAATGGAGAATGCAAGTCTTGCAGTCGTAAGAACCAACAGTGCCCGCCATTGTCATCAGGTGGTTACCAACAATGTGTCCCAGCGTGGCGGAAATGATTCACTTCAATATCTTTGGGTTGGATTGGATGACATTCAAGAGGAAGGTCGATTCGTGTGGCGACCCGACGGAAAAGTGGAGAATTCCATGAGTATGAACTGGGCCAACAACCAACCCAGCAACAACAGCGAGAATAATCAAGATTGTGGCTATATAAATGAGCACGGAAAAATCGGCGACAGGAAATGCTTCGAGAAGAGTCCCTTTTTGTGCCAAAAACTTGGAGGTAGGGAAGGTGAGTAAATGCTGACCGCACCTTGTATTACGTCGAACATGATCAGTTCATCACCGCTATTGACCTAGTAAATACCTGCGAGGAGGCCTCATCCAGATTTTTCCCCGTCCTTCAACTCGGGCAGTGGTTATGCATTTGTTATTGAAATTTCTGCTTGGTGTTCACCTCAGATTAGGTTCTTGCCAGCCAGGGTGGTCAAAACAATGCAATATGTTGGACTGTTAATTTTGTTCTTCCTTCCTTTTTTCCTGCTTCAATTATTGGATGGCGCGTTAGTGGATAAGCGTGAACGGTCAAACTTGACAAATCCAGTGAATGAATCGGTGAACGAAAGTCTTCCGACATCTTTGCCACCAGCACTTAGTTCCCCGTGGCCAGCTAGCTCCAGCACAGTACCAATTGGGAAGCACGAGACAGAGTCTAAAGGTAAGTTAGTGAACCAGGTCATACTGAGCAACGCTGATGACGTAGCTACAGTCACTGATTGGTCCCACAACAGCTCAGGACGGTTGGTTGTGGTAATTTACAAAAAAAGCTGAACTTACTTTGATGAAACTTATTTTACCTTTCAATTTTTTTTATTCGTTTTGATTTTTATCCCTATTTTCAAAAGAAGGGGAAGGGAAGTAATCTAAAAGATAGAAAGAAGGACTGTGGAAAAATGCCAATTCCCCAACCAGGATTCAAACTGGGACCCTCAGTTTACATGGCTGATGCTCTGCCAATTGAGCTATCGGGAATGGCGACTCACTGGTCAAGACAAATGACACTTCAACCACTGTGCATTTCCACTACCTCACAACATGGGCTTCAACGAAGGCTAACATGACTAAATTCTCTCAATTGGAGTGGTTAGTTACGTGAGGTAGTGCGAAAGCATGGTGGTTGAACTGTCAATTGTCCTGACCGGTGAGTCCCTGTTCTCAATAGCTCAATTGGCAGAGCATCAGCGGCGTAATCTGAGAGCCGTGGTTCGAATCCTGGTTGGGGCATTGGCATTTTTCCACTGTGCGTCTTTCTATCCTTTAGGCGACTTCGCTTCTTCTTCTTTTAAATATCTTTCTCCCAAATTTTATCATTTCTTTTTATTTGACGCTATCCGATTGCTGTCATAATGGTGAGTTATAGATATGATCTGCAAACGACTCTTTGCTTACACCCTGGCACAAAAAAACATTTTTCGACAAAAGGGAAACTGACCTTTTGTCTCAGCCTGTACCGTAGGGATGACTTTTCTCTTGTGTTCATGGGAGGGGTTTCATGTGCTCATGGTTCAATTCAATTCCCACCTCAAAACACGACAACCTCCCAGAAGTAATTGAAGCTACTAAAACCACCTTTCGGTAGTCTAGTGAAGCCTCTTGAGCAAAAATCGCGAATGTGCGGACGACGTGTAGGGTCGTGAAAAAAAAAGGATCTTTTCACTACATGGTATTGAAAAAGCTTTCACCATGTTCGCAAGAAGATCTGCTCTAAGCCGATGCTCTCTGGCCTCATCGTAAATAACTAAAAATGCTTGTGTTTCAATTATTGAGACAATACAGGAAAACCTCTTTCCAGAAATCATCTCCATCTGGGGGAATTCTGATATTTTTTCCTCTGATATGTTGTCTGCTGCAAGATTCCACAGAAAAGGAGGGATCATCAATGACTGCCATAGTTCCAGCTGTCATTGGCAGTGTTCTTGTCGTCGTTATGGTCGTAGTGGTTGCTGTCTGCGTATCGTCTAGGAGAAAGCGACGAGGTAGGGAAATGACTATTGCAATGCAGAAGACACAAACAGATGACAGGAGTTAACGATTTTTAAATGCGTTTACAAAACATTCAGTAGCTCATATCATTCATTGGAAATGCTGATTGTTGTCCTTTAACTGACAATAGCCCTGTACAATGTCTACTCAGACATCGATCGTTGCCCTTGACAGCGGTCGATATTTTTCAGATAACGAAGCCTGTCGTGGGTGACAGTCTGAAAAAAAATGTCAGTCTGGTGCTAATGTGGTTTCAGCTCATCAAGATGTGAGAATGTTGGGTGCTAGCGCAGCGTAGGACTGTCGTGGTATTGGTGTTGCCGCAGTGTGGGACTGTTGTAGGACGGGCACAGAATTGGATGCATGCATGATGCCAGATAATGCCCTCATGCGGTTTTGGTCTGATCTTTCGTAGATATCAGATCTCAGACATTAGCTGCTGTACGTTGTATGGTGCTTGGAATCAACAACTGTCACCTGTCCGTACATGCTGCTGGAGTTTGCATTGGTATTACTCGAATGGTTCTTCAGACTTACAAGTACTCTTGTTGTCATGTATTGCCATACTCTAGATTCATGCCCACCACCCCTTGTGAGGCGACCGACAGGGCTGCAGCTGCGTGTATTAACCAGAAATGAGGTAAGCCGCGTGAGAACTTTGTTCAGAGGAGATATGACTAGGACACACTTAAAGTGAAACAATATCCTGGACTTCAGTTAGCTTTAGTTATTTTAGGCCACTAACCTTGATCAGATTTCCAGATGAAGAAGGATTATGTGCTGCAGCTGAAACGTCGACACATTTCCAAAAACTGTAAAGTGGACTTCATCCAGTAAGTGACAGTTGATGCTCTATGTTTCAACGAAATGTTGGCCTTCATGGATTCCACTACATCATCGCCAGCGATGCTATGACAGCACATATTTGACCTACTATTCTTTTTAGACGACCGACCGACACTCGGCTCTATCTCTTTTCGATATCTTTGACCAGGATGAACCTTCTTTCTTTTCCAGCGCTTCAGAGGAATCTGTTCACGCATTATTGTTAGTTTCTTGCCAGAAACTTACCTTCGAAACGAAAAAAGTTCACTCACCCACCCGAAACGAAAACGGGACCGCGTGTTGAACTGGCCTGATGACCGTCATCATACAAGTTCGTGCCGATCCGATTCGCCCCTTTCGCCGACAGATCAAACGCTCCATGTTACCACCTCAAATCAAAGCTTGCATCCAGCGAAAAGGAGAAAAATAGTCATGGCCTGGAACAAGCAGAAGCCACCCGTACTTCAGGCGGAAAACGGCAGTTGGCCTCCCTTCGTGCATCCTCGAGTACGTCCGCGCATGCCTCTGGACCCCGAAGCGGCGGTCCTTCTTTGACAACCGGCTTGCATGTCGAGCGCTGCGACGCGGGAGGACTCGGCCAGACCTATTCGTGCCTTTGCCAAGGCCTTTTGTATCCAATAGCAACAACTCTCTGACACAGATGAACAACTCAGTTCACAAGTGGTGGGATTCGGGAAATGCATGAGGCCTCCGTTGAGCTGTTGACCGATCGATTCCCCGAGCACTGCCACGGCACAGGTGCGGTAACTTGTGCAAGGGGCCATTTCGCCCTATCGAGATGTCAAATTCTGCAGAGCCAGTACTAGTCACAAGTTAGCTCATGGCTAAGGCGCACTTGGCATCAGCTTAGCTGGCCCTATGGCAAGCCCTTGCTCATCAAGTGTTGCTTTATCACCTGCCCAAAGGCCTCTCCAAACATAACTTATGAAACTCTTCCAGGAACTCCGGGTACGGATGAACTCTGTATAATTATTGTGTCAAAATCTATGCGTGGAGGGTGAAGGTATCGACCGATGGTGGAGCTTTCGGTAGTCTGCTCTTCCTTTCGGCGATATCGCGAGAGGAAGCTGCAAGACGAAGTCAAAGAAGTCCAAGTGCAACACCAGGCAAATTACACACAGCGATCGATACACGCTCGTAGGCCTGCATGTACGTACATGTACATGCTCTGGTGGAGCGATCATGCGCAGCTAGGTGCGCGTCCGTCATGAAGGAAACGCAAGCACCGGCTCCGTCCTCGTACCCAGATAAATGTCATAAAATGCTGGCGATGAAGATTGTGCTATCAACGGAAATGCTTTCAAGCTCGTTTGTGCAAGTTCTAACGTATTGTTTTCACCTTTGTATTATCCGAGGATGAGGAGCTTTAGTTGCAAGTACTGAATGCTAGCGCTATACCGCTTAATTCCGTTCAAACAAATTATTGCAAATGCGTTGATCAGTCAGACGCAAAAGATTCATATTTTTTGCATCAATAAAAATGTGGAAAATGCTCGTTGATATCGTTTGATGTGCAGGGCCTGAGTAACTTTCAACAGTAGACTCCCGAAACCTTAAGTTCTTGCATATATGTACGTGCTAAGAATAATTATTGCGGATGCCCTACCAATTATCAGTGTGTTCAGAATCTCCTTCGTAAGTTTGCGCTACTTTCGATACTTTCCCATGCAGTCCTATGTCGAAGAGCAGGTAACATGTGCTTTGGGAGACAACTCGCTGTCGCGATCGGATTTTTTCTGCCATACGGCCGAAGCTGATGAGGTGATAAAGACAGAATAAGAGCCTCACCTTTGTCGCTGCTGTCAATAGGCTTGAAATAGAAACAAAGTAGAAACAAAGGATGCAAGAGACACTCACTCCCATTAGATCCAAGGACATTTTAACACACATCTTTTCACTCTAGGTTATGCCACATGTATTGAAATCCAAACTAAAAAGCTCAACCCCAAAGGCATTAAAAATATGTGTCCACACTGTACACAACATCTCAAACACTTGTGTTTGAATCCACACTGTACACAACATCTCAAACACTTGCGTTTGAATCCACACTGTACACAACATCTCAAACACTTGTGTTTGAATCCACACTCCACATCAAATCTCACACACAATTAAGTTTGAATCCACACTGTACACCAGTTCTCAAACACAATTGTGGTTAGATCCACCCTGTTCTTCATATTCAAGCTGCATTTATTCTCCTCTTGTGTCTGTTGTTGATCCTTCTAGGCTGCAAGCACTGGTGAAAAAGAAAGAAAGTCACTGTGAACATAGTCAGTTTCACATCATGTTTTTTAGTTGAGAGACGCAGTAAATCATTATATTTTTGCACAAGTGCGTTGTTCTGCACACGTACATGATTGGAGCTTTGCACTGTCTGTGAGCTATATGTATTCCCAAAACTCCTCTATGATGGCTTTATTCGTTTTTACTGTCATGGTGTGTAAGACATCGGCAGAGGCAAAGTTAATTGCGGAAGAGACGCAAAAGGTATTTGTAATAAGCCATTAGGTGCCATGGCTCTGTCATCTGAGGGAAAACGGTGGCGTTTTTTTTCCTGTTCAGGGACTGTCACCATCAGCTTGTGAGGCAGGCCAGAAAGCTCCACAAGATAGCATCTACAATGCTCTGGATCACAAGGCCAAGGTAAAATGACAGAAGGTTCACGCTCAAATCATTTGCTCACAATCAAGGCCCTTAGAGAGAATAGATCTGATCTCCCCGATGTAATGTGTAGCAGATTGTAAGGCAAGTTTCGTCCGCTACTTGATTTGGTACCACAGTTTGAGTGTCAGTCTTTGCTCGGAGGGGAACATTTTTCTTTCATCAAGTCCCTTTGGCTTGTGTTGTTGGGAAACTTTAGATGTAAAGTGTAAAAAGGTTAGGCAGCTTGTTGATACACAATTCAAACATTCTAGCAAGGCTTGATCTGTCTGACAGTATCCTAGTTATAGCAACACTGCTAAAAGAAAATTAAAGCGTCTTAAACTTCAAAACCGTAATGCCGCCGAGGCTATTGTGACGCTTAGTAGGTTTCTAGTTCACTTCAAAACCTCAGTTCCTAGCCCTTGATCGAAATACTCGAGACAATGCTTGATGCACAAATCAAGCTGTGATATGCATTGAAAATTTTAGGGCGCAATGCATGCTCAATAGAGCTATACTTGAGAACTTGTCCTTTTGTTAAAGGGGAAATTGACCCACAAAAAAACTGTTTCATTTGTAGTTTTGAAGAAAAGATCGCTGGTGGTTCCACGTTCCAGAACCGCTTCCGACCTGGGTTAATTGCAAATTAAACTTAAAGGTGCTGACGTGGCGCCAAAAATGATAACGTCGCTTTGTCAAGTGATGTTGCCAAAAGGATGATTTAGATGACACAAGTGAGGTTGCCGTGGCCACGAGCCAATTCAAGCATGCCAAGCTGCACAACTAGTGGATGTTTGTGAGTTAAGTTATTGTCTTCACCGCTTTTCACAGCATTCCCGTTGTACTTTATGGTACCTGTTTATTGAACTTGCTAAGGTGGTGTTTTATAGTGCGTATGGGGAAGCAATTCGGACAATTCATGGAAGAGTGGCGTGAACTTTCATCGCTTTCCACAGGATGATGTGCGAAGGAAGCGTTGGGCGCATGCTCTTCGCCTGAATTGTCTCTCAGAGCGGTATGAGAGCACTGGCTACGTCTGCTCTGAGCATATCTTGCCGGAGGAATTTGAAAGAGATTTTCGAGCAGCGTTCTTGGGTACTCGACCGAGGAAACAGCCGTAGGTTGACGCTGTTCCTTCTGTGTTTTCCTTCTCCGTAGCTTGAACCTCCCGTGAAGCGCAAAAGAATGAAGCTTAATCAACGAAAGGATCACTCTTTTCCAAGTGTCTTAAAACGTACACGCGCTGTCTAAAGGCAAAGATGACGGCAACGATTGAACAGAAGCACTATGTGGTTGGCTCAAGCTGGGATCCTTGACGATGGCCAAAGCTGGAAAGATGCTGGTGCGTGTGTGCGTACGTCCACGGCAAGGGACTCGTCTGTTTTCCTGTTCGTTTCCGTGCAAAGCCTTCCGGAAATGATACGGGAAGATTAAACCGGTTGCTCTTCCATCCACGAGTGTTGCTCAGCGGCAGTATCGAACGCTTCGCTCTACGATGCGTCGGAATCCACGGATCACGACGCTTCAGCGGTGCAACAACGAGGCGAGCATATGTCTGCCTGTGTTGGCATTCAAGTCGAAGTTGCCGATGCAAATTCGCTTTGTCTTCTTTGTGCATCAGGATGGCACAAGAAAACTGCGGACACCAGCATGTAGACTACCACGGACGGTTTTGACTTTCGGCACGTGCGTGATTCAAGGAAGCAGTGCGACGATGACTCGTTTTGCTGTGCGTCAACACCGATGCATGACATCATAATGATGCCTCCTCTCTTCCCTGACGACTCCGAGGAAGCGCACGTGGACGCCACATACGACGAAGAATCTAAGCGACACTGGGGCGAGCAGTAGTGGAAAACTGAATGCGAGGAGAAGTACGCAGTGCACAAGTGGCGACTTCTTCTCCTGGCTATTCTGGCTCTTTATCTTAGGTGACTATAGAGTTTGAAAGATCTTCGCCTTCGGAACTACACATCGACGTTGAAGATGCCGACCGACATCCTGAGCTCGTTTTAATTCTTTGGCAGCACACAACGATAAAAAAGGGAGTATTGAAAACCATGTACTGCATCTGTTAGAGCAATCGCACGGTGGCCAGACTAACCGTACTGCAGAGCTGGCATCACTTGTGTCACGTATGTCACAACTGAGTCTAAATGGATGTGTCACGGCCGAGCCAAGGCGGGGCGGTGTCAAGGAGCGTCGCCATTCAACCACCAATATCGCGAGTGAGGGTTCTGGAGCGTGTAACCACCGACAATTTACTTTTTTTCCTCAATTCTACAAAAGAAAAGGTTTTATTTTTGAGTTGAGTTCCGCTAAAGTTGGGCACTGCGCAATCCAATAAATTCAAAAAAAGATGTGATCTTAAGCTAGAACTTCACCTGTTGGTATGTTCGGTTCTCATCAACCACAGCAAAGTCAGCGAAATGAACCCGCTGAGGCTGAAATCTACTCATATGATCGACTCCAGACAAAAGTAAGATCCGTCACCTTTGTTGCCCGGTTACCGTCTATACACCAGTCAGATTCGTTTGTAGCGCAGCGTTATTCAGCTTGTGAAGATGCATATGCTTCTCTCGCAGTTTATCGTCTCATCCTTTCTAACAATACAGTTATGAGCTTTGATACGGCCCTGTGTTTTTGTCACAAACAATGAAGATAAAAGCGAGGAATACTTTCATGCCCGTGTTACTTTTGTTTTTTTCCTTTTTTTCTTTCAAATGATGCCTACACAAGTGAGTTCTAGCTCCAGCTATTCCGTTATATTCAGCGGTGTAAGGCGATTGATTGAAATAGACAAAATTGTGCCGTCATCTTTGGGTCTTGTTGTTTGCCTGTAACACTTGGATTTTCTCTTTCCTGTTTCAGGATGAGGCTGTACTTGCGAGCGGTGAGGCAGATTATGCCTCTCTAGACCATGGCTCAGCTCAGTTATCATCTCTTGACCCCAGTAGACACAGGCGTAATCCGGACCGGGGCGACATCTCTGCCGAGGAGAGACAATACTGCGAATTGGAAGTTGCTGTGAGATAGTAAAGGGGGAGGAGCTTGGGACATCTGGATGAAAAGGAAATTGTGGAATGCATAAAACTGGTTTATGCCTGGAGAAGTGATCTCAGTTTGAGCAGCTTTGTTGATTTCTGTGGCTGTTCTCGCCTCTGCACACAATTAATTGGTTGGTAGTGCCTGCTGTCAACCACACACGTAGTTATTCTTATTCAACCGAAAGGAAACCAGTAACACAGCGAGAGAGAGAGAGAGAGAGA
>JAOWAR010069886.1:0-12725 GCA_028571005.1 Clathrina lutea
CTCAAGCTCCGCCTCCTCCTTCTCCAATTCCAGCTGGGCCCGAAGCTCCTCCGCACGCCGTTCTGCCTCTCCGTTCATACTCATGCTGGCCAGGCTCCGACTACGACGATGACCATCGTCCAACTCTCCAAGGTTCCTGACCTTCGTTGAATCACGCAGGGAAGCGAGCTCTTCTCTCTCCCCTCGCAATTGCAGGCGAGTCACAGGCGTTTTCGGTCCGTCTCCAACTAAAACCTAAACTGCTCTGTCCTGGCACGGTCGCCAAAAACGTACGGATCGCCACACATTGACTGAAGTTTAATCGCTTAGTGAAGCATGAAGAATGGAACGACAAGACGGATCGAGCAAGAGAGCAGAAGAGGCTGAAGAGCACATGCAAAAAGGGGAGAAAAAATTGCGGCTTGTTGCATGGCAACAAGCCGGGAGTGCCCAAGGCCGCGCGCGCCGCGGCCTGAGCGTCTGCAGGCACATCTGTGCTGCGTACTAACTAAAATACAAACTGTACTAGAGCCAAAATTAAAGTGCGTGGCCTTCACAGACGTTCTTTTCCTTTTGTCCAGAAAATCGCCTACCCACCCGGCCTTGCAAGCCGGGTTTGACAGGTTAAAGCACTTTTAAGCCAGCAACGCTCCTTGCCAGGAAAACGATTCTAAACAATCTAAAGGCAAGAACCAGTCATTTTCTGACAAAATGAAACCGTGTTATTAGGAGAATATACTGATCTAGACTATCGCCTGGCTCCGAGATAGGCCGCCAGTTTGAAATTCAAAGGACATCAGTAAAATATCTTCGGTTTCCATCAGCGTCTTATACCATTAAGAGGAATTATCCATCCGCCGTCAAACGCACAATCTCCTCCAATTTCAGTCTGGTGAGTGGCGATATACCACGGTTCTAATCTCTCCACCTCCCACTGCACTGACTTTTATGTCGTCTGTCCGCCAGGCGGCCATGGCCTACGCAGCGGTACATGCTATACAGATAGCTTGGCGTACCGCTGAGACGTGGGTGGTCGAGTGGACGATGCGTATGTCCAGTAACGATGTAGCCGAAGCAAGCGTCGGGCCGGATAGAAGGAAGAGAAAGAAAGAAAACAAAAAAAAAATAATAATCGGGACTAAAACTCTCTCAGGTTGGGATATCCCTTCGCAAAAACAGAATGCAAGAGCATCTTTTTGCCACTCCAGCAGATTCCGTCCTAGCTTTCCGGTAGGTAGATTTTGGGAGACCAAGTTTCTCGAGGCACGGGAGAAAGGATAAGGAAACGTAACCGAGTGAACCATCTTCAACGGGGAAGCAGTAAGCGTCCCAACCACCTTCCTGGCAATCAAAGACGAGCTTCGAATACTGGCCCTTTTTCCTGTCTTGGCTGATGGCCGTCCTATCTTCTGCGGGTACCGTCAGTTCAATAATGTTATAGGTTTTCTTTTCCCGAGAGAAAATGACTGCATCTGGTCTCTGGCTGGTGACGGCAATGTCTGGTGGGAAAACAAGCTGGGCTTCTCCGAGGTCAAAGGGAAATTCCCAGTCTTGTGCCCGCCATAGAAAACCTGTCGACGACTTCAAAGGTCGTCGTGGCTCAACATTTTCCGTGGCCTTTGCCACTGACCGTGCCGATGTTGATTCCCGCAAAAAGGAAGTAAAAGGACAGTTGGAAGCTTCTCTTTGCTGCTTCACAATGCACTGAGATGCTGTAGACGACCAGAATGACAGCAGATTTTGTTTAAGCGTCATCAGTACTGGGTCATGAAGCCAATTATATCTCTTTTGGAAGAGAGACACCGAGCAACCGTTTAGAATGTGTCCAGCTGAAGCTGGCTTGCCACATAGACGATAAGCTGTACTGACAGACGCACTCCCCTTAAGCGCAGATTCAGGGGCGTGTGGAGCGTGGAGGTTGTGACTTGCAAAGTGAATCTCAATTTTTTGTCGCTTCAGTTATGGATCAGCTTTTGCCAGTTCATGTCTGAAGTCATCAGACCATCCCACCTAATGTACCTGCCTTGCTTCTTCAGCGTTCTCAACTTTGCGAGTTGTTCTTCTTCGGCAATGGCTTTCAGATGTTCGTTTACCTGACGCCCAATCGACTGAAGTTTTTTGCCAGTTTCTTGAAGACCAAGGGCCCGCTTACCGTTGGGTACAGTGGTCTGATTTGAATTTATTACTGTGAGTGCACACGCTGATTCCACAGCTGGAGCAAACCTCTTTGACCAGTTTCGTTGTCTTTCTAAGATAATCTCATACAGGCTTTTGCAGTGCGGGTCTTTCTACCCCTAAACTTTGTGCTCTGCTGCTACTTCCAGTACGTGGCAAGATGCTGTACACGCAGTCCTGGTCTTAGGCGATTGCCCACAAAGAGGATGGTGGTGTTTGCGCATCGCGAAAGACCAGCCCGTCTTTTTTAAAACATATTCGCTGATGCTTAAAGCTTTTTCACGAAACTGAGGGTTAGCTCGAGCGGCAAGAAAGACCAGGAAAGTTTCGGAACTGCGAAATTATGGTAGAGCCAGATCTTAGCCGCACACGGAAGTGGTGTTTCGTCGATGGTTGCTAGTAGCTCGCCCTGTTTCTCCTTCAGTTTTGCCCTCGATTTCACTTCTGAAGTTTTCATATTAAGACATCATCCCAGATCCTTGAAGTCGTTATCTAAAAGGGAATGGATCTTCTGTCCCGCTATCGACAGTTCTGGGTCATAACTGACGTACTTCAGTTTTGATTCGTGTCTTGAAATCGACTGGCGCAGGGCAGTGGCGTAGCATTTAATCGGACGCGCGGCGAGGGAGACGGACCAAGCAAAATAGCCGTCACAGATGTTGACCTGCGCCTGACAGAGTTGAGGCTGCCAAGAGTAGAGCTCTACGTCATCTGCAAAGCATGATTTTCTCGTGATGCTGTTGTCCGAACGGAAGGTGTACGACCAGGCCTTTTTTGACGATGCCGAGGATACTGCATCAAGCATTGGCTGAAAGCGAATGTTGAATAGTATTGGTGATAGTACGCAGCCCTGAAAAACCCCTAAGGCGAAATGGAATGGTTGGGTCGTAAAGGATCCGGGGACGAGCACTTTTGCGACAAGATTTTCATAACAGTTGAAACTTAGCCATTTAAGTTCGTCAGGAAACATGTATCTACCCAAACATTCTTGTATGAGCATGTGCCGTAAACTGCCGAGGGCATTTTTCAAGTCAAGCCATGCGAAGCAGATACTGCCATGGCTGTGCGGAGCGTCGCGGATGGCCTAATGAGATAAAATAGAGTGCTCCGCATACCCCGCAATGCCAGCCAGAAATCCTTTTTGGTCATGACCATTAAAATATCCATCCTTGCACAACTACGCCGTCATGCGGGCTGCCAATACGCTAAAGAAAAGCTTTCCCTCGCAGTTCGTCCACTCGACGTGATTGGTCTAAAATTCGATGGCGTATCTGCTGCGCCAGTTTTGTGGATTAGGATAACTTTCCCTGTCTACCAGTCCGACGGAATGTTTGCGCTTTTCCAGACCTTACATACGATCGTGAACAGACGCTTTTGCAGAGAGGGGCATTTTTCCATAATACGTAAGGGATGCCATTTGGTCCTGGAGCAGAGCTAGTTCTTGAACGCTTGACGCATTTTATGAAGTCCGAAAATGATGGGAGTTACATATCATACGCTGACGATGGTGGGGTTACGCCCGCTAGGTCCGGGTTAGTTTCGTACCCCGAACTTCGGTCATTGTCTGAATACGTTGACACGAAGTGGCGCAGAGCTGTGTCGGCGTCAAAAGTCGGTTTCACTTCATTTTGGGGGCCAAAAAGTCTCTGTCCAAGACTGTAGGTTAGCAGAAGAAGAAGAAGAAGAAGAAGAAGAAGAAGAAGAAGAAGAAGAAGAGGAAGAAGAAGAAGAAGAAGAAGAAGAAGAAGAAGAAGAAGAAGAAGAAGAAAATGAGATGAATGGGAAATTCTCAACTGTCAGTTTCAGAAAGTGCAATGCAATAGACACTACCAATGAAATCTCTACCAGCGCCCACGAATGTGAGCGAGAGAGAAAAAGAATGAAAGAAAAAATCGACAGGTGAACCAGGAATCAGTGATTTATGTTAAGTAGAGCTACACGCTGTTATTAAGGCGACGAAGCTGTGTCTCTTCAAAAGCAGCTGGATGCTGCTAAAGTGAAAAACAGGCCATGCGAGGTAAGCTTGAGGTCGCTAACCTAGACAACAGCATCCAGCGACAAGTTTATCAATGGGGAGCAGTCGTGGGAAACCACGTCCCCAAAGCCCTGAAGCCACCGACTTCCATCATCAGTCAAACTCTGCAGCCCAGGTGATGGTAATCCTCAACAGCTGCCCTTCATTTGGCCAGGACGCAGAGGAGGTTGTTGATCATTACCAATCATGGTGGCTCGTGGCATAGTACTACCGCTGTTCAGAATGTTTTTCTTCAGCAGGGTGCCACCTGTCAGCGACCTGGAAGGCAGTATCGCCACCTTCATGGACAGTTGCCGCAAACAAGTACTTTCTTGTCGCTTTGACTCGATCACGGGGATAACCTTCTTGAGAACCACGTCGTTCCGTGCATCCACGGATTTGATGTTTGCCTCGGCCTCCTCGGCAAGCAAAGCAGCGAAGGAATCCACCACGAGCTGGATTATACTCCTCCAAACCGTGCCTTCAACAACATTCCGAAGGAGGTCTCCCGGCTGATAACAGTTGTAGAGCAGGACTGCCTGGTGCACGGCTGTTTTCACACTGAGACTGAGCAAAATGGCGGAAAAAGTCATTTCTGGACTTACGCGTCATAACTATGGCGACTCGCTAAGATATCGCGACCTCGCATACAGCGGATGCATATGGAACAAGTACATGAATGCTCTTGAAAGGACAAGACAAAATGTGGTTTCTCTTGAAACCAGGCATCTAGTAGTAGAGGAGCAGGAGTCTTGCCTTGTTCGCTGAGTAGGCCCAGGCCAACACCAAATCGGCGGCCGGTGCACGCAGCGACGTGGCTGTGCAAACGGAGAAGCCACGATGTTATATTATTGTTATTGCTATTGAGCCAGCTTTCGTGCGATGATCGACGACGTCCCTCCGACAACTGGCCATGAAGGTGGCTATACGGTCGTTGATCAATGCCCATGTCGTCTAGGCCTCTGCTGCAACTGAACATCTCTTAGACAAACTACGGTAAATGGATTGGATCGATTCACCCAAGCTGACACTTTCAAACAGAAAAATGTAGCCAGTGCATGCTCTGTGTCCCGAGGCAGAGCAACTTCAGGACCCCATCAGTCAGACGGCTCAGAGCCGAAAATCTCTTTACTGCTCAGTTCAGACGTTGACTGAAATTGGAAATGTGACAAAAATGGTGTTTCCCAAGTTGGCAAGTGACCGCAAAATTTCAGTTGCACAATTGGCAAGTAGCACCAAAGCTTTAGGCGCCAGCCATTCCATTTTAGTGGCAAATGACGAGTAGCCAAGTGGATTTTTCAGACACTGCACCTCCAGTCCCTACGGGCCTGACGGTGGCAAAAATCCATAATCCTAGGATAGCCATTCTTAAGCCAGTGTCGAGTCATGCTACACGCTAATTTACACCGAGAGCCCCTATTCAATGATGGGATTTGGAGCTTGCTTGTTCCAGACCACCGGTGTTCAACCTTGCTTGTTGAAACTAACTTTGTAATGCCCAATTGGTTTCCAAGTGCTTTAAACTAGAGCGGGACAGGAAAGTCTGTTTTCTTTTATCTCAAGTTATTTTCAATGGAGCAAACCTTTGTTCACCCAAATTATGGTTAGTTCATTTCTACCCATACTGAAAAAAGTTACCACAAGTTTAAGTACATAGCATTTTGGAAAACCCGAGAAGAGAAGCAGCCCCAAAACCCACTGGTTATATTATGTTGCCGGCATCATTTGTGCACAATAACATAAAGCAGTTCCTTGCTTAGCATTTTATATGCATTTCACCAAGAAAGCGGTAAGAGGGACCCATAAGTGGATTACATCACTCAATGGCTTGTTACCTTTGACACAAGCAAAACACAACTGTCATGTATCAAGCCACCTACAGTGCTATTGGCCCAGAAGACCATGGTGGAAAAATCATCATGAATTGTCATAGCTCGTGAACAATTTTACATTTCCCTTAGTTTTCACTTGACCTCCAAGAATTGTGGGGCACACAATACATTTCATGCTGTGGGCGACAGTTCTTTCAGGAACAGTGCACCTCTCATTCTCGGCTCAATATTTGATCAGCTCCTCCAGACAAACCAACCAATGTGAGACCACAAGTGTTGGCCTCCGCTGCGAATGTCTCCTGGACTCCTCCTTCTCAAACGGTGGATGAGTACACGGTTGAAGCCCAGGTAGTAGTCATATCTTCGTCTCGACACAAGCGAGCTACACCACACAAAGTGAGCGTGACTGTCCCAGGAAATGTGTCGAATGGAATTATCGGCCATCTACAGCCATATACGAATTACGCATTCGGAGTCTACGGAATTGTAAAGTTTAACAACAAAGTGACACAAGGATCATCATCCCTTCCTAACAACCAGGCAGACTTGCAAAGGGTGTCCAAGCGCACTCCCGAAGAAGGTAGGCAAGAGCCATAAATCATTTTTATCATCTGGAACTTGAAATATTTTATTCTGTCAAGAGGACTTTCTTTCTTCTTCGTTTTGTGATCTGTGTCAAACAGTTAGCTTGGACTTTCTTAATCAGTTCTCCTTCTTTTCGTTTTTCTCTGAAAGATGAAGAATCTAACATGTTTTACCACATATTTTGGGAAGAGGGCAAGAGAAAGTATTGTGGCTGCGTCAGAAGTTGGTCTGACATACCATTTTCTTCGAATTAGTTTCACTAACTAAACCAAGAAGTGTAAACCTGCCGAGGTTAGTGATGGTTTGATGGCAAATCAAGACATGTGTTGGGTTCTTGATGGACTATTATAAGTTTGAATTTTCATGAGGACATAGCATCCAAAACATGTGACAAGAATGTTTCATTTTAATTGATTATTTTGTTGTGAATATAACAAGCCCTTGAATCTGAGGAATACGTCGAGATTTTGTATCGAGGAAAATGGAAAGAAAAGCTAATCAGAGTGCAATGTAGTCTTTCTTCGAACAAACAGAGAGAAAAGAGCGACTGAAGATTTCAAGTACAGGTTACTGTTGACCGGACATACGAAGGCCACACCATTCAATCGCAGGCTGCCCCCACTCATCAAATACGATTTTGGGCAAGAAGCTGTATAGGGTTTAAGGCAGCGGTGATGCGAAGGTAACAGAGGGCAAGCAGAGATGGCAGCATTGTGCGAGCAAAGCCACAAGTCAAGTGTTTTACGGTTTAGACGGGCGAGAACTGATTTAATCAAGTCGATAGTCTCCGAAGTCTTTGATACCACGGCTGATCCGTTGGTTGTGGTCGCAATCGCACTTCAACTTGATGAACCGCAGTCAGACATCTCCATGAGAATTTCAGCCTTCATTTTGCTGCTCCACAAACATGATCAATACTTTACTTCCCCAAAGTTGTTTAGTTCAGTGTCTCCCTCTCTCTCTCTCTCTCTCTCTCTCTCTCTCTCTTTCTCCCAAGGTCTTCCTGTCCATCGTTTTGTTTGTTTTGGGCTCCTTTTGTTCCCTCCACTATGTTACGTTTTTCAACTGCAGTTCCATCCCAAGCACCTCCCGGCTTTGCAGCTCATAACAGCTCTGCAAATTCTATTCTTGCACAATGGAATGAGCTTCCCGCAGATGCTAAAAATGGTGTCATCCGGACTTACAAGGTGTACTATCGTCTAGCAAACGGTGAAAAAACTTCACAGCTCACTGTTACACCACCAGCTCTAATGGCTGAAATTACCGGCCTGAACATCTTCACAACATACAACATATCAGTGTCGGCATCCACCAGCGCTGGAGAGGGACCTAGGAGTTCAGAAACCTCAGTCACTACTGATGAAAGCAGTAAGTTGAACAATGTTCTTTGTGAACCTTTTGCTGATCCATATCTACGCACCTTTTTACTATTTACTATCGAAGCCCGGGAAGTCATATCTCCTTCTGAAAGCACGCAAGTTACCCCTACACCTTTTGGCAAAGTAACATTTTTAGTCCCTGGAAATGTATCGCCTGGAATTATTAGCAATCTACAGCCATACAGAGCTTACGCATTCGGAGTCTACGGAATTGTAAGCTTCAACAACATAGTCATATCAGGATCATCGTCCCTTCCCGGCAACGAGGCAGAGTTTCTCAACATCTCCAAACGCACGCAAGAAGCAGGTGAGCATAGATACAGGGATCGCCATAACTTTGGAAAAATAGTAAAAAAATTTCTATCTGCAGAGGCAGGCCTGTAGCCAAAAAACAGGAAATAGGAGTATGAGATGTGTGGTTTTAGCACTTGTGCATTGCTCTGGAAAAACCTGAGAGTTGTTCACAGTCTCGTCATATTTCATCAAATGAATCCATACTCAAAGTAAAAAAAATGCGGCAATCCCGATTTGAACAGTGTTCAAGCACAGATTGAAATAAACGAGGCTAGACTTGTGATGCTTTGCAGACTGCGGTGGCTCCATGCGCACGCAATTTGTGCGCTGGTCAGTAACCAGACTAATGGCACCAGACGTCAGGCTTGTGAATAAAAGTAACAACTTTTTGAAGAACGTTCAGTTTTGAAACTAGGTCTCGAACCTGCTCCGCCACATCGCCAGCAGAAAGACATTTTTTACCCTAAGCTATGCCATTACGTTGTATGAGGATGGCTAATGGCGCTGTTTCTAGGTCAGGCTGTCTCATGCACCCAGATTTCAACTTCCAAATGATGGCAGTAGCTTTCTATTACAGGAAGATGAGCATGTACAACGTTATATGAGCTGAACACCTGAGGAAAATCTTCCAGTCCAAGCTAGCATGGTGAGATGGAAAATTAAGAGTGACTACACAGGAGAAATCGATTCGTTGCGGAAAGAATTGGGACTGTTTTTTGCTATGGAATTTAGTGCCGCAGGCTCAAGTCCCGGCCTCAGCACGGAGCATGAACAGGGATAAACAATAATTCATAAATTATTGCCACGTGCACTCACATCTATTCTTTTTGGATTCGACACAGTAATGCCAGAGGACAATCCTGTTACTCCTGTCAATCTTGATTGGAAAAGCTCGCACAAACAGGATGGTGCCCAGCCAACCTTCACATTAATTTATCAGACTCAGTCCTGGACCTGGATGTAAGCACCATGCTTCCTAAGTTATGCTGGCTTGAAAAAGTTCATCACTCAAGTCTCGACCTCAGTATGTTTTGTTTTCTCTGTTAAAACGTGCAACAATCACCATCCGTGGGCCTTTCTGGTTGCCAAACGTAAAAGCAACACAGGGATGTTATTCAGCCTCACAATTTCTTTCTCTAAGCGGCCAAACCACACCTATGTTCCATGTGGACCTGCAAAGCCTCACGTTGGTCAGAGGAAGCTCTCACGTTGAGTTCCCTTGACCAGATAAGCATCAGATAGGCATTCCGGGTGTTGTATGCTTCTGCTTCATTGAATAAGCTCCATCACCCACACTTTGTCAAATGTTCCCTCGTGGCAATTTAGGCCCCACCCCTGCTCATTCACACTCGAATTCACCTCATCTTTTGAATTCCAGCAGTAATTTTTCATTCCATTGTTTCAACTGGCGCCCGGTTCAATTTTTCATGGTGTAAGGCACCCTTGCAATTCCATATAATCTTGCCTTATTGGCCGGTGTTATCAACAGCGATTTTAGGCGCAATCCATGATTTTTGATAATGATATGACAAGTGCCGATCGTAATCTGCCCAAAGATAACTTATACATTTCCACTCGGTTGAGCTTGCTCTCCTACAAGTCAGTGGTGAAGGGTACCAAAAGAAGAGTGAGCATACTGGGATAAGACCTCCTGCAGCCTGAGCAAGCATTTTCGAAGGTTTGCTCTTCCGAAAACAGGGCACTTCTGCTCCAGCTCTCCAGAGCACAGATGTACGACGTACGAGTGTAAATGGTACACTTTTTTTCTTGTTATAATTTTCATTTCCTGTTGAAGCAAGGAAACGGCTCGGAGTTGGTACCAAGGCTCCTATTTGAGCCAGTGAACTGCCCAGTCCTCACACACAGACTTGAAGAAGGGCACTTGCTTTTGGAATAGACGAACCTCGGTTCAGCCAGTCAGATATTAAGCCACTTGCACAAACATTGTCCGGGTAGGAGTAATGGGGCAAACGCGCAAGATTGTGCACGATCGATACTTTTGCTTCAGTGAGTGGGTTCAATGATGGAGAAGAGAGACAACGCTGAGATCAGGTCTTCTTCACCAGTACGTAAACCAAACTCGTCTTGGACCGTCAGCCAGCTTCGGGATTTTTCAAAAGAGCATGGAGGTAGACTTTTGTGAAGGAAATCCGAGCTAGTTGAAAGAGCGCTCTTCTTTGGAAGACACGAAGATGCAGCCACAACAACAGCAGCAGAAAGTCATTCTGGACGCCGTGATCGACAACCTAGTAGGGAGTCTAAGAAGTCTTAAGTGTTTCCAACGATTGCATGGCTGGTCAAATGCTGCCATGAACCTGCCTCGACTGACTGTCGTCACCTTCCCGGATCACCTCATGAAGACAGGCAAGGCTTGCGACGGATTGGATATTAGCGTTGGCCTTTACGGAGAGGGTACAACTTTTTATTTGCAGGGTGTGCGCACGACATCGCCGTTGTTCACGAGAATGAGCGTGTTTTCGTGAAGTCTAATTTCTGGGATTCACAGAAGAAAAATGCAAAGTATGTGCAGAAGGCGATGTTTAACCAGGAGAGAGACGATCCATAGGAGCCTGTGACGGAGGACGATGCTGCAAGTGAGGGATGCCCTGTTGAAGAGAAAGAGGGTCTTTGCCAGCATGTGTTCGCACTGTTCATGATGGTCGAACGTTATGGTCCACGTCCTGAAAGCAGGGCCTTACCAGGTGCTCAGCCAGTGACTTCTTTATAACATTTTGGGGTCCACAAGATAGTGATGTCAAGCCTTGCTCGCTGATGCAGAGCGTTGTGCAGAAGGCCAGGATGGGGAAGAGCGCGAGCGGAAGACTGTGAGCTGTACTCTGCTCGAGGCACGTGGCACGAATGTAAGGAATGTTACCTTAGAGGAGATCGATGAGTTCCATTCAGTGTTGCCGAAGAATTCCTGTTTCCTGATTCCAAGCTCGAAGTCCATTCACTCGGAGGAGACTTCTTTTGGAGATTCCCTGAAAGGGAGTGCATTTTCATACCGACTTCCTAAACCTCAACCTAAGGCAACTATAGCATCATGCTCTGCTAAGTCTCAAGCGACACTACAGTGTGGAGAAGGCAAACCAGGGGGGTCTAGCAGTGGCATTATTCCAACTGCGGCATTTCGTGCATTGCCTTTGGTTTCCTGTGAAGCATAGCGTGGTCAACCAGTTGTGGTCGGTTAGCTTCTTACTTAGCTTCTTGTGGCCCACTCATTGCTGGGGAAATGTACCTTTTTTTCTTCTGCAATGTTACTGCTGCCAACACAGAACACACTTTTTTCAGTGGGTAGTGCTTGGCTTCAGGGATCAACAATACATGGCTAGGCCCCTGTCCTTGTAACATGAATATACCACAACAGGAGAATATACCAGAAGGTTTCTAACCCTGTTATGGATGTACGTTTACACCAGCATTTACACGGGAGAGAGAGAGAGAGAGAGAGAGAGAGAGACGGAGAGAGGTAGAGACAGCTAGGGAGAGATGGAGCTTGGGAAAAAGAGAGAAAGAGCTAGAGTGAGAGTGAGAGAGAGATAGAGCTAGAGCGAGAGAGGGAGAGACAGAGAGAAAGAACTAGAGAGAAAGAGCTAGAGTGAGAGACAGAGACAGAGAGAGCTAAAGAGAGGGAGAGATAGCTAGAGAGAGAGGAAGAGCTGTAGAGAGAGAGAGAGAGAGAGAGGAAGAGCTGTAGAGAGAGAGATTGGCAGGAAGAAAGAAGCATGTAGCCATTCTGAGGATATCAATAATGTCTCACAGCTATACTACAGGCTATGGATAAAGTACAGGATTTGAGCTACTTCGAACAAATACAGAAAGGCATGGAGCTATCACGAGTAGCGCTTCAGATAGATGAAACTATAGGAAAAAGTTGAACGCACACTAACAAAAGGTTCTGAAAGCTGAGGCCACAAAATTGTGAAGTGGCCTACTTCGGGCCGATCTGTTCCTCCAAGTGAAATTCCTGATAGTATCTTCAAAAGAAATTATGCAAGTACTCAAACAAAGACCTGCAACAATCATCGCAACAGCGAATTTTTTCTTGCAAACTTGCTGTTTCTGCAAGCTCGGCCGTTCTCCCGGAATGCCAGCCACCACGTTTCTCAAGAACTCTCGAAGCTCACTCACAGTCACTGAAGGGATAGCGAAGACGGGATTTCACACCGCAATTTTGTCCCATCAATGGTATTAAAGACAATGATTATAATCATAGGACAAATCCTTCACCAATCTTGCAAGACGCATGCCCATCAAGGTCATCAGGAGCTGGCCTTCGAAGCCGAGTACGGGTTTTCAGCCAGCAGTAACAGCAGCAGCAGCAGCAGCAGCAGCAGCAGCAGCAGCAGCAGCAGCAGCAGCAGCAGAAATCATTTATTTTAGATGGGTGGCCCAACAGATATAATGTCTACTCAAAAGGCTCCTACTGGAGAAAGAAGGAAAATAAAAAAAAATTAAAAAATAAAT